>PCFV01000839.1:0-12879 GCA_002812785.1 Phytophthora litchii
GGTGCTCGTGTGACCCCGTCACAAGTAGTGACCGCTGTCCTTAATGTCCAACAGTGTGGCCCACGCAAATTTGTAAAATAACGGTCAAAACAATTAGATCAAATCAAATCGCTCTAAAAGAGGGGTTAAATCTAAATTGGCCAATCAAATCACTCAGAAAACACTTCCCAAAACAAACAGTTTGTATCGGAAACCGAGAAAGGTTTTTATTTCTACTGTAGGCCAGACAGACACCACGGTAGGTACCGGTATCAACCAGTCCTTAAAGGTTTCAGGCATCGAAGACTCACATCTTGGAGCCATGTCTCGCCATCGCAACGTACGCAACCGCGCGTACTCTTACGAGGACGAAGGCAAGCACTATACGATCCTCTCCATCTACTGTCTTCTCCTATAGTCTAACACCCTATGTCCCCAGACTATGATGAGTATTACGACGACTACGAGCCCAATTCACCCAACTCTAGTAAGAAAAATCTTACCACAAATAAGTATCCACATATTAGCATATTGCCACATTTACTAACGTAATAATTTACATCATGCAGAAGAGTTCATGTATCGCCGAGACTCACCCAGTCGCCAGCGCTCGGTCTTTTCTTTCGTCCAGCAAGAGGATACTGTAGAGTCGACCATCACTGCTGCAGAGGACCCTGGAGATGCCGAGATCCTGGAAGCCATGATACCTCAGGTGCAGCAGGCCGTGGGCAGTAGGTTCTCAGACCAGCAGATCACTGAGGAACTCAGGAGTGCCAACTATGACCTGGACAAGACAGTAGTGGCTCTGCTGGAGAAGGGTAAAACTCCAGCTGCAGCGGGTGGTGTGCTGCCATTGCAGATCCAGATCCCCAGACTTGAAGCTGTGGCTCTGGCCATTGGAAATGAAAAGAAAGAGACAAAACCCAAGAAGGAGATCGTAATGCCTGCTCCAGCCAAGGGCAAGGCTATGGCTATTGGTGGAGCAGTGGCATCGCCAATGAGGAAGGCGGAGGAAGAGAAGAAGGCTCCAAGAATGTCAGCGGCAGATGCAGCTAATGCGGCACCGACGATCTCACGGACGCAGACGCAATTTACCCCGGCAGAGAAGAAGGCGTTTGAACGTGCTGAGTTGAAGACGCAGGAACAGGCAGTTAAATTGGAGGAAGAAGCACGTACTGGAGGGAAGACCAAGATCAGCATGGTGGTGATTGGACACGTCGATGCAGGAAAGAGCACAATTACAGGTCATTTACTCTACAAGCTGGGCTACGTGAGCAAACGCCTCATGCACAAATACGAGAAGGAATCGCGTGAGGCAGGCAAGTCGTCCTTTGCGTACGCCTGGGTTATGGATGCTGACGAGGAGGAGCGATCGCGCGGCGTCACCATGGACGTCGGTACGAGCCACTTTGAGACAGAGACCAAGCATGTGACTTTACTGGACGCACCAGGCCACCGTGATTTTATTCCAAAGATGATTGCGGGAGCTGCTCAGGCAGACGTTGCTGTGCTGGTCGTGCCTGCGGTGACTGGCGAGTTCGAAGCAGCATTTGAGAACTCAGGCCAAACCAAGGAGCACACACTGCTTGTGCGAAGTCTTGGTGTGTCACAGATGGTCGTGGCGGTGAACAAGATGGACATGGTAATCTCTATTATGTCGAAGTTGGCTGTTCCCTGCACTCATACTCACCTGTTCAACTCTGTTACACTTTATAGGTTAACTGGGATAAAGAGCGCTTTGACAACATCGTGAAGTCCCTCTCCACATTCCTCCAGGGTGCTGGTTTCCGCCCCAAGAATCTCCGATTTGTGCCTCTCAGTGGCATGACTGGCGCCAACCTAGAGAAGACTGGTGGAGTCGCGGAATGCTCGTGGTACTCGGGTCCCTCGCTTGTCGAGGCTATTGGTAAGTTACTAACAAGTTTGTATGATAGATGGTTGGTGATATGCTTCGAGGCAGCTAACGTTGAATCGCTATGCTGTACAGATACTTTTGCTCCTCCTCAGCGCCAGATCTCCAAGCCATTCCGAATGACAGTCTCAGATGTGTCCAAGTCCATGAGTCTAGGCCAAACTATCTCCGGTCGTGTGTACGCTGGTGCTGCCGCAGTTGGCGACTCGGTAAGTTATCCTCTTTTGCATGAGTGACTAGTGAAGGATTACCTGAACCATTCGCTTTTGTTGCAGTTCCTCCTGATGCCAATCGGACTACCCCTGACAATTAAAGGTGCATTTCTAATAATGACTGCCGAAATTTCTGCTGCGGTATACCCATCTATGTGAATATGATTCGCTATGAGTAGGAATGGAGCAAGATGGCAAGACGTGTACACTTGCTCGTGCTGGAGATACCATTGAGATGGGAGTCACTGGGATTGACCCGTCAGCACTGACGTATGAACTGATATCGTTGCTTTCCTACGATTTATTGTAACCGATGCTAACTAGGTTGTCGTGTTTACGCGTTCTTACAGTACTGGCAGCATTCTATGCTCCATTGCGTCGCCGGTGCAGCTTGCCAAAAAGTTTGAGGCCAAGATCATGACCATGCCAGCTGTGGAGGTGCCGTTGGTGAAGGGAACGTACGTGACAATTCACATGCACAACGTCGATGAGCCTGTGAACATCACACGGTTGGTGAGCATTTTGAGCAAGACGGGTGAGGTAGAGAAGAAGAAACCGCGTTGCATCACTCGTGAGCGCTCGGCTGTGGTACAAATCACTTGCCACCGCAAGATTTGCCTCGAGGAGTTCGCGAACTACCGTCAGCTCGGACGCTTCACGCTGCGCGATCGCGGCAAGACGCTGGCTGCTGGTATCATCACGCAGATTATCGCTTAGAGTAAATACATCTACCTCAGCAACACAGCAACGACCATTCTCAGCATGGGTTGAAGCGGAAATGCAAGACGCAATCCGTTCCTTAAAGAAATCATCTGAACATACTCCGTCGGTATTACAGAGCTCAATCGTGTTAGTCTATCCGATTATTCGAGTACCATGACACGGTAATGCAGCTCTGTAAAAATGCAGCGGGCATCCTCTTCTACTCCTTAAGCTCTGCAAGTTCACCGTCCTCCTGCAGTTGCTGCACAATGTCCAGTCCACCGATCAGCTCGCCGTTCACGTAAAGCTGAGGGAACGTAGGCCAATTCGAGTACTTCTTGAGTCCCTGACGCACGCTGTCATCCGTGAGGATATCAAAGTAGTCGTACTTGAAACCCTCGCTGTCCAGGATTTCCACGAGCTTGCGGCTGAACCCACATTGCGGCTGCTTAGGCGAGCCCTTGATGAAGATCATGACACGTGCGCGGTTGATCAGCTGCTCGTACTTGTTCTCCTTCTTGGCCTTCTTCTCCACACCAAGCTGCTCGCTGAGGTCACCATCCTCCGCCATCTCGTTCAAGATGTCCAGACCACCAATAAGCTTGCCCTTCACGTACAGCTGTGGATACGTGGGCCAGTTGGAGAACTTCTTGAGACCTTGACGCACCTGTTCGTCACTCAAGATATCGAACGAGCTGAAACCAATTTGGTGATCACGCAGCAACTTGACCGTCTTCTTGCTGAATCCACACTTGGGGTCCGACGGCGTACCCTTCATGAAAAGCAGCACAGGAGCCGAATTCACTAGTGCACGTAGACTCTCCTGGAATGCCGCTTCAGCTTCCTCTACGTTCTTCGTAAGTCCCAACTGCTCGACGATCGATTCCTCGGATTTCATCTCTTTCAGGATGTCCAAACCACCGATCAGCGAGCCGTTCACATAGAGTTGCGGGTACGTAGGCCAGTTGGAGAATTGCTTCAAGCCTTGACGCACCTCATCATCATTGAGGATGTCAAAGGTGCCGAATTGAATCTTCTCGTCATTTAGCAGCGCCACCATCTGACGACTGAAGCCGCACTTGGGCTCCGTCGGATTGCCCTTCATGAAGAGCATGACCGGCGATGCACTGATGAGTTTCTTGAGACGATATTGCAGAGCTTCATCCAGTGGCTTGGGCGTCTCGTCAGCTGTAGACGTCGATGCACTGCTGCTCTTGGCCACGCTCTTGCTCAAAACGTCCACGCGCTTGGCCAGTTCCGCCACATTCGCGCCTTCAAGCTTGTCCAGGACGGCGCGACCTTGTGCAATGACAAAAGTGGGTACGACTGCAATCTGATAGCGCTCCGAGAGCTCCGGAAGCTCCTCGGCGGCCACTTTGAGGAAACGGATGCGAGGGTGGAGCGTTGCGAGCTGACGCACGACGACGTCCAGCTGCCCATTCGGACGACAGGCCTCGTGGAATTCAGCCCAGAAGAAGCTCACAGACAGCGTCGTCTCGCGCGCAGTGGCCTCGTCGAACTGCGCGACGCTCTGCACGCTCACCACGCTGCCAGTCACTGCTGCCATGTTCTCTAGTGACGAGTTGTGTGGCTTACACAATATCGAAATAAATAATGAACGGAATAATAAATATATTATTTTCGTCTACATGGCAAAATAATGATCTATCGCTTGTGGACAGACCGCAAGCAACATGGTGATGTTACTTACAGCTCGTGGCGCTCAAGGATCACGAACGAGTCTTCAAGATTAGCGTTGGAACGGATGTTACCGACGCTATTGGCTGCACGCACTGGAGTGGCACGGGGAGCTGGCATCGGCGGGCGTTCCAGCCGCATGGACGCACTCATCTCGTCAGCTTGCTCTGCCCATCGAGAAGAGATGAAGTAGGTCGAGCTGGAATTGGCAGGGGCTGCAGGCAGACCTGCACCCGTCTGCAGCTCCAACATCACGTAGTCGCTCGGAATCTGTGTTGCGTCGGCTTCAACAACAGTTGCCACGGGAATATCGTTCTCATCAGCTTGGTCCTCCTCGGCACTGCTGCTCTCCACCTGCTTAGCTGCTGGTAGTAAATCACCGACAGCTTCGACCGCTACCGGGACACCAGCTCTCTGTTTTTTCTCCTCTGTCTTCTGCTGGTGTTCATTCCTCGGACTCCTTCTCGTATAATCTCGCTCTTCCACGAAGAACGCACTCTGACTCAAGTTCTTCTTCGTCTTCTCCAAACTTCCTGAACTCGCTCCGTTCCACCGCACGCTGTCGTCCTTCCGGTAGTTAAACATAGACCGACTCATCTGTTCATAGAGACTCTCACTCGTCACCTGTGCAGCCGGGATCTCCACGGCTGTAGGCGTCGTCAGTCCGTCCACTGACAGCGTCGGGAACACTAAACCCATGGGTTCCACGGGCTCCGGAGACACGTTCAGGTTCACTTCTGGTCGCACGTGAATGCGCTTCTGCCCGCGCACCTTCTCCACGTCGATCACGTGCAGCACCAGCGCTTTGTCCGGACAGTCGAAGGTATCTTGAAGCGCGCGCTGTAGGACCGTATTGGAGCTCACCGACACGTAGCGCCGCTCGCCGTCCTCACCAGGTATTTGGAGCAGAAGCGCGATGTGCATCTCGTCGCCCACGCGGTCGCGAGCCAAGCGCCGCAGGAACGTCAGACCGGCTGCGAACAGGTACCAGGCGTCCACGGGCACAGGCTCCGCGTGTGTCTGCTCCGGGAACGTCACGAAGCAGGACGAGCGCACAACGTCTGCGCTGGCAGGCCCTCCCCCCATCTCGTCTTCACGCTGACTATTGGAAAATGCTGCCTTCTTCCGAGAGCAGTGAACCAGTTTCGCATGTCGCAGATATAAGTTCTCGAAGGATTCTGAAGCGACACGCTCTCTCTATTTACTGTATGACGGGTCGGAATTAGTTGAGATATGTGTATCTCTTTAGACGGTGATAAGTTGTCAGAAACGACAGTTTTGAGGTTTTGGAGCATTTTGCATTTCATGAGCCGCCTGCTATTCTTATGCATCGTTTTTGGATGTTCTTGTGGTCATTGCCTTATACTGATGCATGTTGCTGCAGTTTACATTTGTTAGCTGAATGCAACGATGGACTTCTGCCAAATCATCTTCTCGGAATTCCCCGAAAACCATACATCTCTACCACCAAAGTTTCTGCAAATGTGGCAATCTACATGTAGAGAGGTAATGTGAGCCAAACGAATTCACTGGTAATTACTTGCAATTTCCCGGGTTGTAGTTGTGCGGACAGCACGAGCATACCATGCACTACTCTAACCTTACTTGTTGACAACCAGAGCAGTTGTTGCTCTGATTGTGCAGGTTTGCTATAGTACTAGCAACTTCGTCGTTTCAAGGATGCACCTGCTTGTCATCACGAAAAGATCGTGTAGAGTGCCACTAGCCACTCGATCACACTCAATACTGTTCACTTGTCCTCTTCGGAGGCGATTGAAAGCTATCAACGCTAAACTTGAAAAAGCGTCGTCGACAACACCTTTTGCATACGTATTAAGAGCAGTTTTCCACGTTTTATACGCAATAAGAGCAATTTGATGTGATAAACACCCGAACCGCCATCGAACCGGTCTGCCGAACCGCGAACCGTCGAGGGGTAGGGTGCATTTAGACTTGCCCTCTCTATACTTGTCTTGATCGTCGTATGCCAATAGCCTCCTACCCATTCATTTGGTCTGCGCCTGCGTCGCACTCTTCGCTCGAATTCATCCTCGGAAACTCTCTCAACATGGCGGAAGTTGCAACTGAAGTGAAGCTCTTTAACAAGTGGTAGGTAGAAATGTACTCAACATATCAGAGCATGCGATAGTGCATCGTCACCGTAAGACAGCGGGGCGTAGGCGGGTGTAGGTCCTGTTAAGTCTAGTACACTAGGACGTCTGCAGCACTCGATGAACGACAGCTCCAAATTAGCTACGAATTAAGCTCCAACAGAGGCTAATGCAGGTATCGTGCTACGTAACAGGTCGTACGATGACATCAGCATCGCGGCGGACATCTCGCTGGAGGACTACATTGCCGTGAAGGGCAAGGCCGCCACGTTCCTGCCGCACACGGCTCAGCGTTACCAGAAGAAGCGCTTCCGCAAGGCCCAGTGCCCCATCACGGAGCGTCTGGTGAACGCGCTTATGCGCAAGGGCCGCAACTCTGGCAAGAAGCTCAAGGCTACGCGCATTGTCAAGCACACGCTGGAGATCATCCACCTGCTGACGGACAAGAACCCCCTGCAGGTTGTCGTGGAGGCTGTGATCAAGTCGGGCCCCCGTGAAGACTCGACCCGTGTCGGCTCGGCCGGTGTGGTGCGTCGTCAGGGTGTCGATGTGTCGCCCTTCCGTCGCGTGAACCAGGCTCTGTACCTCATTGCTACGGGTGCCCGTGAGGCGTCGTTCCGCAACGTCAAGACCATTGCCGAGTGCCTGGCTGACGAGCTGGTCAACGCGTCCAAGGGCTCGTCCAACAGTTACGCTATTAAGAAGAAGGACGAGATCGAGCGTGTGGCTAAGGCCAACAGATAAGCGGTGTGCGTGGACGTTGGGCGAGGGGTATCATGGGTTTTATCCCGATGGTATAGCAGAAGGAGGACGAACAAACAGCCAAGGATCGTGGCCAGTGAACAGGAAGTGGCAGATGGCAGTGGATTTTTCACTGTTGTTTTAGCTGCTTTTGTAGCACTGAACTGGAGACGCTACTGGATGTGTGTTTTGTCCTCATTTTCAACTTTTGCCGCCCTCGACGACGACAAGGCGAACCGATTAAGGACCGACTTCCTTTTATTCTGCTTCCTGGAATAAAATGTGATACACCGAGTTGTTGAGAGCACGAAACCCGCGTTTTTCCTTGCTGTCTGATGATTCACGCTGAGGTGTATTGTTATGTGCTGCAGGTTAGTCTAGGACACCGTCCAAGTCGACATCAGTCTTGCCGGCACGGAGTTGCTTGATGATGGCTTTGAGGCGGTTCACTTGCTCGCTTTCCGAGTTCTTGTTGGCGTTGTTCGTGATGAGTTTTACACGCGATGCATATGTGAGCGACGTCACAGTTTCTTCCTGGAGGAATGGACAACAAGCATGGAGAATAGCCGTGAGCAAGTTCGAACATCTTGTCATCGTTCGTAGCTATTTACGACAAAGCCAAGACAAGTAGCCGTACCTGGTTGTAGTCGGCCGGCGAGATATTCACAAACATGAGCTGTCCGATCGAGATACGCAGTCAATACTTGGTGAAATACAAAAGATGTTTGTTTGGACTCACCGTTTTGGCGTTACCACCGAGCGAGTCCTGCATCAATTGCGTCAACTATCATCGAGGAAAGTGTTAGACGATCACGTTCAACTGAGTTCGAGCTTGGATGCTGATACCTTGTTATTGCGATACGGGATGAACTTTTCGTTCGTCGACAGTGCCGAGATGACATCTCCCAGTGCTACAACAAGAGATTCACCAGGATCATGGTATTCACACAACATTGTTTACATGTGAGTGACTGGAGTACGATCAAATGGTTCAAGCTGGCAGTAATTACCGCTGAGGCTCTTGTTAATGGCTTGAGCTTCTTTGAGGCGTTCTGCTGTGGCACCAGTTTTGCCCGCGCGTTCTGAACCAGCAAGATCGACGAGGCTGAGCTTGCCGATTGTGGTAGCTTTGGTGGTTTTGTTGTAGCTCTCGACAAGCAGCGAGAAAATGGAGTGACTGCGACTGCTTTCGGCATTCATCTTTGTTGCACCAACTTGACGTTTCTTGTTGGCAGCCTCAAACAACCTTAACGTCTGATCAGGAGACGTGCACTTCTTGAGCGTAGCGTTCTGAACGACGACCATACCTTTTTCGTTCTTCTTGATCTCCAGTTTGGTATCGTGAGAACCTCCACCTTCCATCAGGTGGAACAAGTCAATGAGTGTGTCATTGTAGAGCTCCAGCATCGTGGCTTGAAAGCTCACAGTGAAATTGGCTTTCCCTTCTTCAGCCAACGCAAAAAGATGATGAATTGCTCGTGGACTCAGCCCCGGATCACTCTCACATCCAGTCATGGTGAAGGTTTTACCCGATCCGGTCTGTCCGTATGCAAAAATGCACACGTTGTAGCCGTCTACAGCGCTTTGAAGGAGATTTTTCGTGTCCTCGAAGACCTGTACCTGCGTGCTCGCAGGTGAAAAGACCTGGTCATAGGCAAAAGTCTTTGCTGCTCGATTGCCCCCGCTAACTTCGAGTGAGAATTCGTCGATGAATTTGACGCACGTCGTACAACCTCGATCATTTTCCGAGCCACTCATGGGGCGACATCGTGCATACACACGGATTTTGCCTTTCATGTCTTCGATCTGGTTGTAGTATTTCTTTCGCAGTGCCTGCTCTTCACGGTAACTCGTCTCCAGTGTTGCGTACTGAGTTTTTGCCTCTCGCAGCTCACTATTCAGTGGAGCTACCAGCGCTGCTTGCTCACGTAATTGAGTCACTTCCACTTCAAGTTGTCCAAGCTGCTTCGCCTTACCACCCGCAACACCAAGTTCCTTTTGCAGCGCTGCAGTTTGCTCCTGCAGTTCTTGTGAAGATTTTTGAGCAGCCTGAAGCTGTTGTGTGAGAGCTGCGACCTCCTTCTTGGCGGCTTTCTCGTTGTCTTCGAGAGTCTTCTTATGCTTCTTCTCCATATCCGCTACACGTCGATCCGAAGCTGCCGTACCATTCCCTGCTGCATTGTTGCTTCCACCACCACCACCACCGTTGGCTAACTGCGTCTCCGCTTTGGCAAGGGCTGCTTCAAGCTGCGAGATTTTGACTCGATCAGCTTTGGCTTTCGCTTCTAGCGTTCGTAATTTTTGCTTAGCTTCTTCTAGAGCTTTACCACCACCTGCAACTGAAATTGGTGTGCTGTTGCCTGAACTCTGAGGTGGAGAACTCTTTTTCTTATGGTGCTTCTTGCCTTCACTCTTCTGCTCTGCCTTCTGCTGCTTCTTCTCCAAAATGTGCTGCTTCCGGATAGCTGCGGCTGCTTCTTTGGCCTCTCTTCGAGCATTTCGTTCAGCTAGTCGAGCCGCTGCTTGCTGCTCGCGAACGCTTAACCATTCCTCACAGTTATCACGAACTACATCAAGCTGTTTTCGAAGTGTTTGAGGACCTCGTGCTGGTGGAAGACGTGAAGATTCACCCAGTACACGCTTGAGTGCAGGAGCCAATTGACGTCGTTGCTTGTCGTGAAGTGCCTGAAGCTCCGTGATGCATTTTTCGGCGCATTTTGCGTACGTCTGGTAGCATTTTGCCTTATCACCACGATTGAACTGCGCTTTGCCTCGAGCTACTACGTCTGTTATCAAGTGAACAAGTTGGAGGGACCGTGCAGCGTCCTCTTTGACTTCTTGGCTTTCGCCGTCTTCTGGTTCTTCATTTTCATCGTCAACATCTTGATCGACTAGTTCATTCTCGTCCTCTTTCGATTCAGCTGTGGCAATTTCA
Organism: Phytophthora litchii; assembly: GCA_002812785.1. Lineage (NCBI taxonomy): Eukaryota > Oomycota > Peronosporomycetes > Peronosporales > Peronosporaceae > Phytophthora > Phytophthora litchii. The sequence goes on from PCFV01000839.1 coordinate 10,291, forward strand.
AATTCATCCTGTTCATAGTCGTCAACGTTTTCTTGGTCTTCAGTCCCGCGTTCACCTACAGTTATACCTTCGAAACCTTCATCGTCATTAACATCATTAGCGCCATTGTGTTTTGCTTCGCTGGGTGGGAACAATTCGCCACGTGCATCCGAGAGTTCCAGGTGCAGTCTCAACTGCTCAATTTCCGATTCAAGCCGATTCTTCTCCGTTCGACGTTGCTCGATTTCTTGGGATAGATTAACGATTTCTTCCTGAAGTGCTAGGCGTTGCTGCTGTAGTTGCAGATCACTGTGGTTTTCACGAGCTTCGACTTGATCATTCAGGTTTTGATCTACGACATTAACATCTGCAGCTTGGTCTACACTACCTTTGGTATTCGACTCAGGTAAAAACTTTTGCGATAATGGCTCCTCGTAGTTTGAGTTCGCTGCAGGGTTGGTTGAGGGAATCGATGTTTCTCGTAGTTGTGAGTTTGCACCAGCTTCGGCTGGTCCTGAAGTTTCAGGAGTATTGGTCGGATTATCACTCGGCACTGAAAGCTGAGGAGAATTAACGTCTGCTAACTGAGACCGAAGTTCCTGCAATTCCTTCTCCAGTGCGGCGACAGCTTCATTCTGTACATTGGCTGTGTCAGCATCCGTGTCGTTGTCTCTAGTCGAGATAACTGCATCTACTCCGACATCTTTGGTGGCACTTACAGCAGAGGTTGGACGCGAATTTGGCTGCGAAGATGAACGTGACGTTGCTTGTGAAGCTGGTCGTGTACTTTTCTCACTGGAGCAGCAGCTATTCTGTTCTTCATGGACTGATTCATCGCCTTCGTGCTCTTCAACCCGTTCAGATCGAGCTGACCTTACCACGGCAGATCCTAAGCCTGACCAACGACTTGATGCGTCAATGCGTAATGCCAACTCGCGATGTTGCTGTTTGAGGATTGCCACCTGTGCTTTCTGAGCACTGAACGCGTTTTCAGCCTCTTTGAAGGCTAGATACTTTTCCTTCACCTGCGCTTTCTCCTCAATTGTCGGTTCTCGTCCATACTGCCCCTGGAATGCAGCAAGCCAAGTCTTGACTGCAGCTTTTACTCTTTTCTTTACTTTTGTCAGCTCTTCGAGCTTCTCTTTGGCCTCATGCAGTGCAGTTTTCGAACGTATTAGTGCGATATTCCGCTCACGAGCGACTTCCACTTCACTTTCATACTTGTGTTTGTCTAATGCAAGCGGCGGAATTTCACTGACAACTTCTTGTGTGATCACCACTGGTTTCACTGCTTCCTTAAGCTCTTCCTCAGTTTGTGTTGGGGCATCGGAAGTAGCTGGTGGAGTTTTTCTAGACGTGCCCTCGATAGTCACAGCAACAGCATGAACTAACAACTCCACAGTCTCTCGAACTGCTTGGGCTTCGATGAAGTCAAACCGCTCTCGAGCAGCTTTCAGTCTTCGCCCCAGAATTTCTTCACGGGAACCAGCAGCCTTTGCTTTGGCTTCGAGGTCCCGAAGTTTGACCTGCAGATTCTCGGCGCGCTTTGCATCAGCAATTTGCTGCTTACTGTCAACGACGTTGTCGATCAGCGAGTAGATAAATCGTTCAGCTTCTAGGTTTGCTGCGAAATGCCTCCGGAGTTTGGACTCACGTTCTAAGAAGCTTTGATGCTGAGTCTCCATGTCTAATCGAGCACTTTGGAGTTGTCCATCAACACGCATCGCTTGTCCAAGTGCATCTTCACTGCACATTTGCAACTCGTTGCGAAGCTGTTGCTGAGTTTGTTCTCCAGTGAACGCTGCAACTCGAGACACACGAGCGATTTCATCAAGAGCTACCTTTTGCTCTCTTGCAAATTCATCCTCATGAACTTGCAACGCACACTCAAACTCTCGTCGCCAAGCTTCATGAGATGCTAGATGCTGAAGTCGTTGTTTTTCCTGTTCTTCAAGAAGCGTTTGCTTTTCCTTTGCATGAAGCTCTTCACGAACGACACCAGCTTTCTCGAGTTCGACATATTTCTCTCGCGATTCTTTTAACTTCATTTCAGCCCGGTCTTTGAGTGTTCGTACACGCGCTTCATGTCGTTCTTGAGTGTCATTTTCAATTTTGCGGTAGTGTTCGAGAATTTCGTTGAGTTTCTGGACTTGCTCGGCTTTCATCGCGTGCATGTCTGCTACCACTTTGCTAAGTTGTGCTCGTGCCAATGCCACTGGAATGTAACTTTCTTCTCGTTCTTGAGTTGGTGCGGGAGGCATCGCCCCCAATTCCAAAACTTTACCAGCATGGAAATCCGTCGTAAGTGGCAGCGGTGCGATTTTTACGAGACTTGTAGCTGATAACAAGGTATCGTTGTTGGGGTGAGGAACTGCAGTACTCGGTACCAGTAGCTCTTGACTGTCCGTGGTTTGGTCAGTGACAACAAAATCAGAACTTGGGTTAGAGATCGTCATGTTCTGCGATCAAAGCAAAGCGTAGTGAGATCCTCAGCAGCAAAGATTAATGCTTGTTGCATGTACTGTCAATCATGCATTCGTGAAAATGAAATCGTACGAATTCTCGACATGACTGTTGAAACGAACTTCGCTAGCTACTATTATCGGCAGT
>PCFV01000840.1:0-12853 GCA_002812785.1 Phytophthora litchii
CGTTTCATTATAAGGGGGGCTTCGCCATGCTGTAGTGAGTTCCATTACCTAGTCTGTACCATCGCAATAACAATGATGATGGTGATTACGGTATAATCCAACCTGCCTGTAAACCACCTTGACTCCAAAGGAGAAGACTAGATATTCGCTAGACACCGAATTTACCGCCCCATCCTATCGACCTGAACACACTACGCTAACGTTCCATGTTGGTTCGCCACCCGCATCTTACTGAGTTCGTTCCTACGTGATTTCATCCCATTAGCATTATTCATGACCACAAACCATTCCTCCAATCTGCAGTGCATGTCATGGTGTTTACTTGGTGTCAAAACCTGATCCTCTTCCCCAAACCTTGGTGTTTACAAGCTAAACAAGTTTTCATTCTCACCCCTTACTTGAATGCAAAATCTACGTCACGAAATGATCCTACCTTGGGGTGGAAAAGTAAAGTCGTCGAGTGTTGCTTACGTCCTTCAAACTCCTCTTGTAGTTCTCGTTGCATCGTTTTAATACCGATCAAGCATCGGTCCGTCACTCTGCTCGAGTTATGATTGCGTTTGGGCCGAAAACCAATATGTTGATGGTGTTCTCCTTGAATCAAACACACGGTAACCTACAAATTGGGTTCTATTGAAAGCTGTAGTATTTTGTAAAGACGCGACAGACCTTATGGTATTTTGGCAAAAGGGGATGAATCATGACAAAAACCATTGTCACGATTGACGTAGTAGTAGTACAATGTAGCGTCTTCTCCACGGCCCATGCATATGTAGTAGGACAATGATACATGCAGCAGTACGCCACTACAGTATAGCGTTAGTCGCTGAAGACAACTTTAGCCGTATTCAACTAGACTATTACAGCGCATGAACATTTCTCTCATCGTTAACGATGTAGGAACACGCATCCGTAAACAATCGAGATTTGACTATCTTTCTCTCTTTGTTCGAACAAGGTGAGGCGCATTCACTTTACGATTCACTCGCACACAATCAAGAGCAAAATCTGGTAGCCATGCGGCTTGGTTGCGTTATGCTGCTATTTGTGTGCATCCTCCTCATCAACTACTCTGAAGCTCTTTCGACATCCAAGCAGACGAAGCTCAATTTCTTCAACGACCACTCACTCACTAAGGACATCCACCATAGCCATCGTTTCCTGAGGAAACAAAGTGCAGTTGCAAACAACAACGAGGAGAGAGCGTTTTCGATGACTGAACTGGTTAAAAAGATCGGTGGCAAGCTGAAGAGGTTGGCTACTGGATATTCACCAACAAGAAACCTGCAGATGTCAAAAATCCTTACTATCAAGGGTATTGGGATTTCTACTACAACAGAATGGTTCCAGGGGGGAAATATTCTTAGATGTTATGACAAGATTCATTAACGTGATGACGAGCGTTCTGACGATTCGGTAATATAATGTTGAGGCAAGCACTCCAGAGCACCTGGTAAGTATTGTCCAGTTTTACAGAAAGCATCATAATCACGTACGAAGTATTGCATCATATATTCTTTGCTGCTTCATGTACGTTTGTCATATCCAAAATTCACACAGCATCCGAAAAAATATGAAGCGACGTGAATGGAGAGGAACCTGGAGAAGATGGTGGTGGTGGTGCCTTCGGTTCAAGGTGGTTCGTGTCATCGGCGACTTGGGCTCCAACCACCTTGGAGTGTGTCATGCACATACCCTGACGCTGAGCCCACTTATCACATCCGAGCACCACACATTTCGTACCACCACCATGTTTGCGACACAACCTTTTTAAATGAGCCTTCTTCTCACATCCTGTAACGATACACGGGCGCCCACCTCCATGCATCTTGCATCGCCCATGGCTTTGTGATGCTCGAGTACAGCCTGGTTCCTGGCACCTCGACCCTCCACCATGGCGGATGCACAGTCCACGACTCTGGACACTCTTGGTGCAACCCGGACTTGAGCAGCGCTTCGATCCACCATGGCGCTTGCAACGGTTGAAAGCTCGAGCTTGGCTCTTGCAGCCTTCTACACAACATAATTTGCGCTTGTCTGGTGAAAATTTCGGCTCATGAGTGGTGGCCATCTGTGTGAAAGGCTCGCTTAGTCCACACCCTCGTCTAGCTCTGCCGAGCGGGGTTATCACAGGTGAATAATCCGGAGCTGTACTTGCGATGTTGGACTGTGATGGAGTTGGGATCGTTCCTATTGGAAGCGTTAGCATTGTCCGCGACGAAATGTCTGGCTCAGTGGGCGTCATCTCTAGCTCCGAGTTGAGCATAGTAGGAGACGTATCCTTCACGACACTGCCATTAAAATCATCCTCTTGGTCTTCCAGATATTCCAATGCGCGCTGTGAATCCTTTTGCTGTTGCTCCAGTGACCCGAAACTGGATGGTAGCGTAGGTATCGAACAGTTCATGCTGTGAAGAGTTGGAATGCCTGCAGTCACAGTAACGACGATAAAATTTGTATCAGAAAACATGAATATAAGAATTCTACTAAGCCTTGAAATGGTTCTTACCTTCAGGGAAATTGTTGATAGCTGATCGAGAAAAAGCCTGAGGCATTGGTGTCGAAGGTAGTGGTGTTGGGACCGAATAGAAACTCGCAGGCTCAGCAGGAAACTCAGGAAACTGCGAAGAGAACTGCATTGATAGTTGTCCACCATAATGGTCCTGTTCGATCTGTCTCTGGTGCTGTGTTGAAGGTGATGGTAGAGGTGGAAAACGTGGTACCAAGAAGGCATTGCTCGAAAACATAGCATTTTGAAGAGAATTGAGAGACTGAAAATCTGTCGCTTCTTCCAGTGGAGGCATACCCAAAGCGTTCAAAGGTTGGAACGTCACGCCATCACCCCTGTCGTTGTCGAGCGTACATGGTAACTCCGTCTTGAGTGAAGATGTTGGTCGAGATGGCAATAATGTGTTAACACCCGCATATCGGTCGTTCTGAAGCACAGCATTGTGTGGAGGTTGTTCTTGTTTTTCTTCTTCATCATCTTCGTAGTGATGCCACGGCTGGAACTGTTGCGGAAATGCATACTGGTGTTGAGGGCGTGGACCAGTCCACTCCATCCTGGACGAGGCGACGAGGAAAGCAGGATCAACACTCTTCCCAGATTTCAACGTGCGTGAAGAACTCTCGGCCAAGAAAATATACCACCAAGGGGGAAGAATTCTCCTCTCGTGGAATTCCTCTCAAACTAAGCACCTTTCCCATAAAATCATTGACCAGAAAAAGTGGCTGGTTGCATAGCGGTGATAGGCTTGAACAACACAGTAACGCACAAATTAATCACGACAAATTAGAATCTGCGAATTGCTCCTCTTGTTCATGTGCTTCAAAACACCCAGATTTGATCTCTATATCCGCGGAAGAGCGTAATACAAGTTTCACAAACCAAAGTCGGTCACCAATTAAGATGATTTAGCTGCTGGCTTAGTACTGCACTTGGACTTGGATTTCGGGTTGTGCGGGATCGTGAATACCGAAACACCCAACACGTTCTTCACTTCCCAGACGACAGTGATGACGATGTGCACATACGCAGCAAGAGAGAGGAAGAAGAATTCGCGCACGATGAGCTCTTCGTTGATGGCGTCATAAATGCCTTCCAACATGCAGAAGGCGCAGTGTCCAGCAACATAAAAGATCGGCACAAGCGTCTTGCGGAACGGGTGGTACTCTTCACCACACAAGTGAGCCAGCATTAAGTGCAACTGTCCAGGTGTGTAGTTATTAGTATTTTACAGTATTTCGGATAAGTTAAATATTTTGAACGTACCACTAGCTTGCTGTTGAGCAGTCCAAGCATCCATAGGAACATCCGTGGGTGGGTGGTAAAAATGTCCGAAGGCGAATATAAAGCCCAAAGTCCAGCCAAAGTGTTGATAATGACAAACGGCAAGAGTCGTGTAAACGCCACAAGAACCGAATCTTGGTTCAGTCGCACAGCATGTAGCGCATTCCTCACACTGTCGATACGAAGAATCAGGTTAGCCAAGTGAACAAGCACAAAATACATCCACGTTAACATACTTGACCATCAACGTAAAGCACGAGCTGACCATCGTCACCATGACAAAGAGCGAGTTGTTCTGGACACCGTCAATCAACTCTTCGTTCCAAAAATCGACTCCAACCACTGCGGTAAACAACTTCAATGCAATACCAATAAGAATTCCTTCCGTCGGTCCGTTGATAATCGGAAGCTCCAACGACCCCGAGTAGTACCTTCAATGACAAAACCACCATTAATCTAAACCTCCAAGTTCATAAACCATTTCCCACTCACTCTTCCCACGTCGCGAAGATGAAGACAAAGTGCCCACTTAACACAAATCCTAACGTCTTCCACGTCGTTCCCATCTGCAGGATACTAGCCATGGTCATGGTGCCCACCGAGACGTTCAACGCGTCACATCCATGATCAAATAGCAGACCCAATGGTGATGACGTATTGGTGCGTCTCGCCTGTTTGCCGTCTAAATTGTCCAATGTCTGGTATCCGAACAGTGCAGCAGCAGCAAGTGCCATTGCCCACCAAGGGATGTCACCTTCCAGGAACGGACACAGGAACACGAACAACACATGCGAACCTCCCACCAATATCAACCCGATGAGGGTGATAAGGTTGGGTGCCAGCCACAATGGCAGCAACTCCACAAGAAAGTTATTCAGTGGGGTCAGGACATGTTTGTACACCAACGAGTTGTCAGCCCCGTGATACTCGTATGTCCGAAGTTTTTCGGATCCCTCTTGTGACACATATTTGCCAAAGTAGGTGGACTTGCCATCACCAATGCTGCGGTGACGCACGCGTTGTTTAAGTGCGTGAATTTGCGATGCTTCGTAGGTCCTTGGGGAGTCGTCCGTGGCGTTGGACATCTTTTCGTGTTTGGCGTTTGGATTTAAAGCTGCAGCAACGTTGGAAGGAAGTGAAAAGTGCGTTATGGACGCAAGACGCTGGGTTACAAGATAGTCCTTGAACGGGCTTCAGACGATCACGCGGAGACGAGATACAACGAAGTGATGGATGACCTCACAGCAGCGAGTATCACGGAATGAGAGGCGATCGTCTGGACCATTGGGTTGATTAGCCTGAGATAAATGATACCTGTGATTATAAACGTGGAAGTGTTAAAACCATTCTCACATCACCAGCTAAATTCCCAATAAAGACTCTTTTGAAGCTGATAACTTGCTATATCAACTGCAATCAAAATATATTTGAAATGGTCAGTGATGATGCCTCTGCCGTCTTGACCTATCTATTGGCTAAAACTCGGGAACGGATACCGTACATCACTTCTTTAATTCCGAATAGTGTGGCACACACCAACCACCTTTCTTGGAAAATCTCATGCAATTCTCCATCCGCCACGTCTCGTCGTGATGCAACTTCGTTCTCGCTTCATCTCCAATGGTTCTCCCTGCAACATTTCCATTGCATCAGCCAGCCAAATTGACATGGAAAAGGCAACAATTCCATTGCAAACGGCAAATTCCACCAAACATGTTGTGCAACGCCCTTCCAGTCGTCGAGACCGCACGCCATTGCGAACGCCTCGAAGTGCAATTGCCATCACCAAGAAGCGTCGTTTTGCAGTTGAAGAGGAAGCGGAAGAGATCAAAAGACGTCGTTTCCGACTGTTGCAATCGGCTTTTGGTCCAGAGGATCGCGTCGACGAGACCAATTGGATCACGAGCACTTTGATTGACTTGATGCTCTGGAACTTTGCAACGCTGTATCCGACTGTGCATTTCTTGCCTACAGCTTTCTATCACTTTCAGTTAGAGACGGGGATCAAGACTTCAGGTTCTCCATGGCGACGTAGATGTCGAGGACATCGAACCAAGCGAGAGTATCAAGTGCGAGATGTACTAGGACGTGTCGTGGACTATGACACAAACGTGCCTTTGGTGTTCATTGTGAACGTTGATAGGATCCATTGGAACTTGTTCCGAGTGCAATTGAACCCAACACCCACGTTGCAACTGTTTGAGCCAATGGGGAAGTTGGCGTCAAGATCTGGAATCTCTTATCGATCTGTGCCACGAGCGGTGATTGAGTGGCTGGATGTGTGCTATCCACAACAGAGAGGATGGCTGGAACGTACAGTGAGTGCGATCACGAAGAAACATCAAGTCAGTGGCTTTGACTGTGGCGTCGCGTGTCTGTTGTATGCCGACAAGTGTGGGCGTGGATGGAGTGGAGAGGAGATTAATCGAGAGATCGACCAACAAGCCATAACATCCTTCCGTAAACAGCTGCAGCTTCAATTGAGAGCGTTAGGTGACAGCATGGACGGGTAGGAGAACGTGATGGAGAGTGAAGCGTTTGCTGCGTGAAGAACAAGGATGAAGATGCCGGACATTCCAACTGCGCTGGCTCGCTCGATGGAGGCAGTTTCAGCTTCAACTTGCCTTTGAAAATTAATTAAGTCTTTTGACAATTGATAGTGAAACGACGCGGCAGATGCTTGTCCGATCCAATCGTACACTGAATGGGTGTTCATCCTTTGAGTTTTCCTTTCGTTGCATCCGAACGTCTGTCTAGACCCGGAAGAGATGTTTTGAGAGATGCTATGGCATTACTCCTGGTCTCGGTGCTGCGATCGCATGATGGAACTGGTATGGACCCCTCGTCTTCGACGGCGAAGAGGCAAACTTCGGTTTCAAAGTTGTTTCGCAGCTTTATTTTCAGCGACAACTCGCTTTCACTGGCCATTGCTCACGCGGAGGATGGTAGACGCCATCAGGTGGATCCCATTTTCGTTGATCGAGACGAACTGTGTACCACTTGCTCTTTTTTGGTTTCTGAGCAGTTGAGAGGACGAGGGTAACGTGATTGACCGGTTCGCGCACCAGTGGAGCCGTTGTGAGGTAGGGTACCTTACCTCTCAACTCTGAGCAATTGAGGATTTCGGCCCGTCAGCCAGATCCAAATTGTCCGGCAAAGCGCAATCCCAAGACGATATTTTCGGCATGGTCTGCATCGAGAAAAATACGTCGCACTTCGTGATCAGCCCGTCCGTAGGCAGCGCTAAGGGATTGGATCGGCTAGCCGGTCTCTGTGTCAACTCCACCTGCATCTTGAGCAGGAAGAGGCGGCTAAGTGGTAGTGGGAGCGTCCAGGTTGGCAATATGAGTGGCACGACTGCTCAATCTCTCCACCACCAATATGAGTTGCGGTTGTCAGGACTTGCAGACGAGAATGGATTCAGCTATGGTAAGACACTTCCCCATCGGACCATCAAACGGTATGCCACATCTTGTCATACACTGCAGCCACACTCTTGATTTCTAACTTTTTTGCGTCGATGCCATAGCAGATCCAAGAATATTTACAGCGATCGCTTCATTCCGTCACGGCTAACTACGAAACTCGACACTGGATTTGGCCTGACAGCAGATTCACCACGCCAATGCAATAACCAGAACTGTGACAAAAGAGCAAGTCGACTGCAAGGTGGCTCAGTGCCAACTGCTGCACCTGCAGGGAGTGCTAGCAGTACCATGGATAGCAATCCGAAAAATCAGGGAACACAGGTTGGAACTTCTTCGCCGTACTCAATGATGCTGAAGCGAGAGCTGCTAGGAATGCACTCACCAACGCGATCAAATTTTGGCGGTAGTCAATCTTCAGCTTCCTTGAGCGCGTCAAGTCACGATAGTCTGAGCGCAATGTACGACCCACGATCTTCTTCCTGTGTACGCATGTACAATGACAGCACGATGTGCATACGACCAAGCAGTAGTTCATCCAGCAATATTCTGCGCTTCAAAGCTCCTCGACAATCGCTGTACGGTGATGTGAAGACCTTCCTTCCCTACTCGGGACTGACAGATTCCACTCAACGGTTCCTTAATGCTGGTCTGCACGATGGAGAAAATGGCCGTCGACGTATTGCACGCACACCCTTTAAAGTATTGGATGCTCCATCGCTACAGGATGATTTTTATTTGAATCTTGTGGACTGGTCTGCTACAAATGTCGTAGCTGTTGGTCTCAGCTCTTGCGTCTACCTCTGGAGTGCCTGCACCAGTAAAGTCACAATGCTCTGCGACCTCGGGCCTAGTGATTCCGTCACATCCGTCAGCTGGAGTCAGCGGGTAAGTTTATCACCATCAACTCGTACCAGCGTTTGTCGTTCTCATGGTTGGTCTCTGCAGGGCACACACCTCTCGGTGGGAACAAACAGTGGTGAAGTACAGATCTGGGATGTCAGCGCCGGCAAAAAGATTCGCACCATGACGTACGAAAGTTGCTACCATGTGCTTGATAAAAGTTGTGCTGACATTATTTGTAGTGGTCATTTGGCTCGGGTAGGGACGTTAGGTTGGCACGGCCAGTCATTGGCATCGGGTAGTCGTGACCGCACCATTTTGATGCGGGACTTGAGAACGCAAGAACCATTCCAGAACAAACTTGCAGGTCACAAACAAGAGGTGTGTGGTTTGAAATGGTCATTTGATGGCCGACAGCTGGCGTCAGGTGGTAATGACAACAAACTGCTCATTTGGAACGTGCAGTCGATGTCTTCGGGACTTCGTGGAGATACCACGATGCCACTTGCTCGCTTTAATGATCACTCCGCAGCTGTAAAAGCTATTGCGTGGTCGCCGCACCAGCATGGACTCTTGGCTTCTGGTGGTGGCACAGCTGACAGATGCATCCGCTTCTGGAATACGCAGTCATTGACAGCATTGCCTTTCGTGGACACGGGATCGCAGGTTTGCAATCTCATGTGGTCGAAAAATGCCAACGAGGTTGTAAGCACCCACGGGTACTCGCTGAACCAAATCATCGTATGGAAGTATCCGAACATGACCAAGCTAGCGACACTAACGGGACACACCTTCCGCGTGTTGTATTTGGCGATGTCACCTGATGGTCAGACGATCGTCACAGGAGCTGGAGACGAAACTCTACGATTCTGGAATGCCTTTCCGAGTACAAAAGCTCAACGGGGCAGTCGCCTTGGAACGGACTTGATGCTTCCATTGAGTATAGGAAGCGAAATTCGATGAAAGTAAGGACGCCAAATAATCACAGGGGTCAACATCTTCAACACAGGCGGTATATGCACCGCCGGAATGATGAGGACAAATATCTAAACATTTTCTATGATAGGTATGTTCTTTCTCTAATTCCGCTTGCCTCGACCCCCGCGTCCACCACGTCCACCGCGTCCACGACCTCCACGGCCACCACCACGACCTCCCTTCTGCACACGACCAGCCGATTTGTATCGCTTCTCACCTCCTTCCTCATCTTCACCCTCGTCATCATCATCACGCGAGTAGCGGCCACGCTTGATGCCTGTGCCATTAGCTGCGGCGTCCTTCATTTCAATCGTTGCAATACGCTGTGCTTCGTTTACTCGCTCTGACATGACCAGCACAGTTTCTTCTTCACATGGATACGCGTCAAGCTTCGTGCCCAGCAAATGTTCAATGCGTTGGTACAGCTCGACATCATACTGCGTGACGAACGAGATAGCCACACCGGCTCGTCCAGCTCGGGCAGTACGTCCGACACGATGAATATAGTCCTTACCGTGCGTCGGGATATCATAATTGATCACCACATCAACACTGGGGATATCCAGACCACGCGAGGCCACATCCGTGCACACCAACACATTCCTCGCCTTTGCCTTGAACTTGTTCAGCGCTCCCAGTCGACTAGGTTGGGGCATTTGGCCATGCAAACAGATAGCCTGGAAGCCCAAGTTACGCAACATAAGCGTCACCTTCTGTGTGCCATTGCACGTACTAGCAAAAATAAGCACAGACTGGCCGGCCACTTCGTTTAGCACGTAGGCCAAGTAGCAGTCCTTGAATTTGGCTGGAATGAAGAGATAGTGCTGCTTCAGAGTCTCGGGCGTTGCAAACTTGTGCGTAATCTCCACCTTGACCGGGTCTTTTAGCGATGCACGCTGCAACTTCCTCACCTTGGACGTCATCGTCGCACTAAAGAGATACGTGTTTCTCTCCGCCGGCATAAGCTGTACAATCTGATTGATCTCCTCTTCAAAATCCATACTAAGCATCCTGTCAGCTTCATCCAACACCAAAAACTTCATGGTACGAAGACTAAAACCCTTGGTATTCTCCAAATGGTCCACAAGGCGACCAGGTGTGGCAATGACCACATGAGGCTTGCGGGCCAGTGCCACCTGCTGCTGCATCATGTCAATTCCGCCCACCACACAAGCGCATTTCAGGCCAATGGACGCGCCTAAAGCTTCAAATTGTTCGCCAATCTGATAGGCCAATTCTCGCGTGGGAGCCAACACCAGAGCGTACAAACGCTGGGGATTCTGCAGTAAACTCTGGAGAATGGGGATCACGAAGGCACCTGTCTTGCCGGAGCCTGTTTCGGCCAATCCGATGATGTCTTTGCCTGCCAAACCGTGCGGAATCGCTTGCTGCTGGATCTTGCTAGGCGCAGACCAGCCTACGGCCGAGATGGCCTCGCAGATGGCCGAGTCCACGCCGAGTTCCTCGAAGCTTTTGGAGCCGTTAAAGCCGTCGGCCGCCTCATTGTTGGCGTCTGCTGGAGCTTCGGAAGCTGTCATGGCCACTTGGTTGCAACGTTTCAAAGTGACTGGCAGTTGACTGGAGAGGAGATGGTCGTGTGGCAGACGTAGATTAGTGTGTTGTACACTAAATTAGATGAGATGAGCCTAGTGTATGTCGTTGTCTCCTGGACAGAGTTCAACCAGTTAATATAGTACTTCAGTAAATACAGGCCTCTACGAAGGAGTTTATTGGTCTGTTGTGAAGGTTGAATACTATTTCGTGCTCGATGTTTTTTGTATCCAAATAAGGAGTTTGGGTAGTGGAAACTTCGAGTAAATCCAGTGTTGATCGCGAATGAAAACACCCACGACAGCAGCGACAAAGTCTAGTGGACTTACCTGAAATAGTGCCCAGTCATCGATAGTCTCTACGTACACGGAGATACTCTTGAATGTTTTTTTGACGCAATAATGCTGATTCCACAAACAATGTAGTGCCAAGGCTGTAGCGCAGCTGATAATGACAATGCAAACTCGCTTGACAGCACCATATCAATCTCAGGTTCTGATTGGTTTAGCGTGCTTTGTTGCAAGGTGTGAGCATTATGACTTGTACTTTTAATGAGGTCATTGCTACAAAAACCTGTTGGAGAGTGTGAAATTCCAGAGCTTGTAGCACGACTTCGTTCAATAAGATTGTATTTGTATCTATCGATCTAACTCTTCAGGAAAGTTCCAATATCTCACAGTTATCAGCATTTGACGCCATCGATCTGTCGGCAGATTGATTGAACCGAGCCCTCGAAACGTGCCGTGCAGACGCGAGGAAATACACTATCGATGGAAACGTAATTAGTCAATGGCCTTCAATTCGTTGTCGATTTGTACCGTCACAACACGAGTTACCTCCAACTCAGCAATTCGAGTACGAACCACGGCCAAGCATCGGAACCATGAAGCTCAATGTCTTTGCCGTTTTCATTCTCGTTGTAATCGGTGTTGTGGCTGCTGCTGACCAACCTCACGTCAAGAGCGCTGCTGAAGCGCTCCAAAAGATGGAGGCGTCTGTGTTGCCTGACGGCGTCACGATGGATGGAACCGCGGAGAGAATCGACCCACCAGCCGGTGCTGCTGCTACGATTGCAAAGGAGACCGGCAACGATAAGGATGGCAAGGATGAGAAGCAGGAGCAGTTCGGATGGGGTTACGGTGGGGGACTCGGCGGCTGGGGTAACTGGGGCGGTTGGGGCGGCTACGGTCCCTACCGATTCGGCTTCACTTGCGGTGGTGTCCCTGGCTGGGCCTACCCGATGGGCTACTGGAACATGTTTGGTGCGGGTTTGTACGGCGGTAGTTGCGGTCTTGGTATGTCTTGCGGCGGTCTCTACTACTGCTAAATGGCTACCATGCACTCAATGACGAGGCACAAATTTCGTTCAGATTCACAAAAGTGGCGGAACTAACGTTAGTCAGGAGCTTAAAGCATGACAATGAAATGAACAATTTGGTTGTTTTTAGTCGTTAGTAGAGAAGATGTCGAAGTAAGCTTTCTGTATTACTCCAGAATTGTCAATGAGTTTATCAACTAGATTCACCTCTACCGCCTCACACAAGAAACTAGGTAAGTCATTCGTGCGGAATTCAGTGTTGCAATGTCGATTTCTCTCATTTTTCCAACGCAACCAACCCGAGCAGATACAAACGACATAATACGAGTAGTGAGCAGCTACAACAGCTACAGCAATATAACAAATAGTGGCTGGTGGAGAAAAGACGACACGGAATATTCGTACAGTGATCGATCTTGTAAAGTGGTTGTCTGTGCAACTTATTCTGTTGAGATTCACGATACAATTAAGTTAGGTCCCCGGCTGAGATAACAGCACTGTGGCTTTGAGGATTATTTTACAGTTGGGAAAAAGCGTCGGATGCTACATGAAAGCTAGCGAAACGACAGTTGTTGCTTACGAAGGTGGACAAGTTGCATACAGCACAAAATGCGCAGTGTATTATGTCTCAGATATTTTCAAATTCTCTCTCATTCAGTGGAAGTATCTATTTGATGGATGGTGCATAACGTATCGAGTTACTAAACGTTCGCTGGAATATCGTACGTGAGTGAGTATGAAGCTTTCTAAACGGCTGAAGTGGCTATGTTCAATATCGTGAGCACTCCGACTTGTAGCGGACGCCCAGAATTCTAGTAGTGCCGCAACTGGAGGGAGAATGACCTAACTCGGATAATGAGACTGTCTCAATTGAATGCGTCATATACCACGAAAGTGATAAATAACAATCACAAGAAGAGTTTAGCGCTGGAACAATTTGGATTTGAC
>PCFV01000841.1:0-12814 GCA_002812785.1 Phytophthora litchii
ATTCGGAGTTCTACAACGCTGAGCCGGTTGTGTCTCCATAAATGTCTTGGAGATGTGTAAGTTTTCTGATATTGACCCACAAGTATGTGTTAGTAGTCGTCGTAAAAGTGTAAGCGTATGTACTGGTTCGTGTTGGTTTTGCACTTGCATTCGCTTATTGTGGATTATTTGTACTCATTGATCTCAAAATGAAAAGGTAATGCGGAAACAGAGGATGGGAAACGAGAACAAAATGAACGACTATTACCACGATGTGGCAACGTGAACACAATGTATTCGAGATTCATTCCCGATTTGGACACTGATAATTTCGCGAGGTCCGTCCGGTTCTATCTTCTTTACGTATAATATGCAGTGCGAAAGCGTATACTGTTGGAATCCTAGGATGACCAAGCGTATAACTTCGTGGATTTCACCCTACCCCTACTTTGAATAGTTTTTTAACAAAATAGGGTAGGGTAATTAATAATTACTTCGAAGTAATAATTATCTAGTTGAAGGCAAGTTTTCCTCATCTGAAATGGCGCGTAATAATTATCTAGTTGAAGTCATCCAAGGGCAAGTTTTCCTCATCTGAAATGGCGCGGAAGTAAGTGAAAGGGAGTTCTAGAGCGAGTTCAATGCTCACACCATCTCAACGAGAGTCGTTGGTCGAGATAATCAGCTCCACGTTGGATGAAGGAAGTCACATTCCGTGGCGTACTATGGTCCAGAGCTCCACGTTCTCCAATCTCACGTATGATACGCTGCGTCGCGAGGGGAAAGCAGTCCTTCGTCAGTTGTCCAAGTCCAAACCAATTCGCAGCAAACTGATAAAGCGAAAAATTGAACAAGTTGTTGAGACGATCGTCGAACCGGAATTCTTCCAAGACCACCAGCAGATCATCGAGTTAGAAGCACTAGTCGCCGACAAGGACGAGCTCGTGGTGGACGAGAACAAGCAGATCAAGACACTGAAGCACCAGATTCAGGAGCTCACCGCTCGGATCGATGAGAAGAATGAGCAACTCGCTGAAGAGGAAAACCTGCTGAGGCAGGTGGAGTCGTTGCAACAATGCGTTAGCGAGCTCAGTGCAATTATTGCCAACAAGGATAAGCTGTTGGCGGAGGCAAGTGCCCGCTATGATGCATTGAAGGAAGGCATTCGTCAGCTAGTGTCCGACGAGTAGGTGAGCTGTTTGGTGGTATGATACCAATGCCGCAAATGCTTTTCTAGGAATCAAGTAGTACTGATGTGGCGCAATTCGCGCTTTGTGCGGCTTTTGCCTTTGTGGAGCGTGCTGCAATGATGAAACGCACGCTTCACGGTTGTACTACCCAAGGTCAATACATCGCGACGCTGAAGTGCAAACTTGGGTCGCATTATCAACGTTGACCTGGGTTGGACGGCATTCGGCGACTGTGCTTATCTCTGAGAAGCAAGTGTTTTGAAGTAGTAACTGCAGACCGTGCAACCTTTACAGATCTCCGAGGATGTCAGCTTCGAGGTCATCCAGCTGCGTTAACAAAACATCGTCAGAGCAAGTCAAAGTACAAAATTCCGCACACATCACGTACCTCATCCTCCTCTTCTTCAGCATTTTCAGCTATTACATCAGCCTGCTCCGGCTGAGTAACTCGGATTCGCTTCTCGTCAGGTTTTTCTACAAGAGGATCTGACTCAGGAAGCCGCTTGCTGTTCTTCTTGGTCCGTCGGGAGAAAAGTTGATCCTTAATGTCGGTGGATGACTGTTTCCGCTTTTCCTCTTCCTTGCTTTCGCGTTCTTCCGCCTCAATGAGACGTAAAAACGCGTCATCGACATCCTGTAGTTCAGTCATACTCGTTAGAACAAGAAATCCGTCAACACTAAAGGTCGAGGAACCACAAAATACGACGCTACCTTCGGCGGAGAAGTAGAACGAGTAGGTGGTTTCTTCACCCCTTCGGTCGTTTTGATCTTGGTGACAATACGAGGAGGCTCACGCTTCGTTGCCTTGATTTTTGACAGGAAATCAAATGTGCCCCCAGTCGCCACAACGCCAGTTGCAATAGCACCAGAACCAATTGTACTAGCACGACTAGCACCAGAAGGCCTGCGAATTACTCGAGACCTTCTAACCATTTTCGTCTTCTGTACAGTGCCATCTTCACTAGGAGGGTTACCGGAGTCGTCAATAACCTTAGCAAACGAGACTTGCTTACCCCGTTTTGCATCCCCCGGTTCCCGCTTCAGAAGGATACTCGTTACCGCCTTCTCTTCAGTAGCAGGTATAGCCGGTGAAGGTGATTGGTTTCCATCAACATCACTACTGGGGGCTGCACTAGGTTTTTCAGAGGGTGCATCAGATCCAGGAGACACAGTTGCATTTTCCACCTGCTTCTCAATGTCTTTCTTTGCGTGCTTTGCTTTCCACTCGTCTGCAAAGAATTCCTGCTCTGGGGCGCGAGACCATGAGCGAGCACACTTAAGGATCCAGTCTGGGGTCACAATGAGTACTCCAGGTATCTTCTTCGCCTACATTCAGCACATTCAACAGTGTTACAATTCAAGTTATCCGACAGAGCCAGTATGCACACGATCAGCCCACTAACCTGAACGTGCTTCTGAGTTCCTAACCGCTCCGGATGGATCACAAGATGCGTCAGCGGAAAGTCCTTTAACGTCATGCTGGGAGTAGCGCCCAAATCCACCGCCAGACGCCACAAGTAGTGGGATTCATGACTTTGGGGACCAACAATCGGGAAGACTCCGCTGAAAACAATTCGACAGCCATGCAAGATCGCGTGTTTTTGCTGTAAACGCGTCAGCTCGATACACAATATACCTCAAACTTAAGAACTTGATACGTACCTCGCTCAGAATTGCTTTGACATCGCGGCCGTTTCCAGCCATCTGCTCCTCCGCAGTCATTCCTCTCATACCACTTTCGTGACCAGCATAAAATGCGTCGTGAACATGCTGAATATTAGAAGAATTATGATGAATGAGTTTCGTCCACATCACAAATTATAAACCGATTAAGTTGCTCAGAATATCAACCTGATCGTACCTTGAGAACTGCTGTTGACTGTACAAGATGCCTGTCCTCACAGGCCTCGGCCTCAGAATCTTCCATGCCAGTGACACCACGCCCTGACGCGTTATTGATCTCAGAAGTGCACTTGAAATAGTGATACGGCTCGATTAGGAAAACATTGCCTTCGTTTTCCTTCCACACATCGATCCGGTCGTCAAGAACAAGAATCATCGAGTCGTCGCATGATGGGAAAAGTAGCTTCAGTGACTTGTGAAGCATATCGGGCGTGTCTGTACGCGCCACAATACGATTCTTGAAGTATGTTTCATCTGGATCAATGATCTTTACGATCTGTTCTGCGTACAGCCTCGTGCCGTGAGTGTATATAAACAAATCGTACAGCGCTGACAGCTCCGTTAAGAATTCTGTTAGTCCTGGTCGTAGTTTCACAACGTGTTGCTGCGCAAGCCCTGGAATGAAGAAGAAGTAAATGTCGTCTACAAACACAAAAAGCTTCACGTCAAAAATGAAGACATATGACCACTTCCGAATTAACTGCCATACCTGCTTCAGCGATTTCGCTAACAACGTCATCGACTCGCACAGCGTGCAGCAGTGTGTGATCCAAATCTAGTACCAGCGACAACTTTTTCGCACCTAGCTGACGTCTAATGTTATCCGAATCAAATTTTTCTAGCCACAACAATCAAAGTCAGCAATTATCACAATTCCAGCGATTCACCACCTACGTACTTGCTTCCTCAACATTAAGTCGAATGACTTGCCCGTGTGACACCACATTGACACTCTCCATGTCTTCATTCTCCTCATCATCCACAACTGCCAAACACATCAGACACGTGCGGCCGTTGCGTACAGGATGGATGCAATATTCCACAAAAGCCACTGTCCTCGTAATGCCTACAGTCTCCTTGTTATCTACCACGAGTTCGTTCGACTGTTCTTTCGTCAGAATGTACAGCCGTCCCTTGCATGGCGCCTGTATCGGTCTCTGATTGCCTTCCTCCAGTCGTCCAGCCGTACCGAGTCTCTGACCTGCATCCACCTCGGATCCTGCAGCTACCACCCACTCAATAGTGTTCCATAAAGCTGCATCACAGCTCACAGCTTTGCGTCGAATGTGAGAACGATCCTCCTGTTGTTTACTCTCCTCGTCCTTCTTGACGTCCCTTTTGACACTTCTACCAGCTTGTTTCACGTCCCCAGAATTCACCGCAACCTCGACCTGCTCCAGCTCGTGTTTCTTGATTTTCTCCTCCATTTTCACTCCGTTAGGCGCCGTTTCCGCCTTGACACGGCCGTTTTCCTGCTTCACTTGGCGCGTCTTCTGTTCGTCCTCTGAAACCTCAGTCTTCACGATCGAGACGCCATCTGCTTCAGCCTTGACGTTATCCTTATTCTCCTCCGCCTCCACTTTCACCTGTGCGTCATCTGTAGCTTCCTCCGCCTTGATATTCGCTGTCTCCTCGCGCTTCACGCCGTTCGATGCCATCAGTGAATTGAAATGCGGATTAGATTAATGATGACAGCGCAGTATTCAGGTGTACGGTTATTTCTGTCTCACATACATAAAACAAGTCAAATAAGATGCTCCGAATACAGGACGGTGCATGAAACGACGTCGTGTTGCAGTAGTTGAAGATGCCAGTAGCACTAGAGGCGAAGGATGGAGATACTGAAGCCACTCGTGGACCAGAGTGTGTAGATAAAGTCTGGGACGAACAGGTGGACGGTGCTTGGGCACCTGGAAAGGCACCAGTGAGTCTGCTCACGATGTTCCTAAGGTGCATCCAGGAACGAGAAAGTGTCGAAGCAGAACGTGCCGCACAAAAAAGTCAGGAGATATTGAGTTGGTGATGTTAGAGAGTTGTTGAGTGTTTGTTGTTGGTTTGAGTGCAGTTCTGGAGATAGAGCCCAATAACCGCCTCGTGCAGGATCTCCTGGACGCTATGAAGCAGCACGATGCAATGGGTGGGTGAAATGATGTGGTCACTTCGAAAGGTTTGGGTGAACATTCATCTTGAATTGTTGATCATTGTAGAAGCTGCTGCGGAGGCAGAAGAGAGCTCAGATAGTGACGAGGACGAGGAAGAAGATGAGGAGGAAGACGAATCTGAAGAAGATGAAGAGGATGACGATGACCAAGACTCAGATAGTAACGAGGCTCAAGACGACGATGCTGACGCAAAAAACAATAGCGGAGAGTGATGCATGCATACATAGCAAAAGAGTTCGCACAGTATCCTATCGGTAGGCACCGCATTCGTCTCATACTATGCTATCCTACAGTTCATATTTCTCACGCTAGGGTTGTACGCTCATGCTAACATCAAAGTCACTGCGACGGCAGCTACACAGGCAATTAGCGGACCACACCATCGTCCCCACCATATTTGACTAATTCCACAAAAGAAACTGTGGTCTGCAGAAGTGGAATGTTCCTTCTCAAACAGGAGGTGTTTCTGTGTCCCCTTGGTCTTCTTCTCCTTCTCTTTGCGAGCTGCTATCACTGCAGCTTGCAATCGGCCTTTAATGATGGACACCTCGCTCGCACAGTGAGAGACTGGTAAAGCTTTGATCTCTTTCATCGCTTGCATAGCTTCCTCGAGCATTCCCAACCGAATCTGCACCACGCAAAGCCCGACAAGCGACTCATACAAGCAGTCACTACTTGAATCTCCAGCACCACGCAGAAGCTCCACACTCTCCCCTAACACCACTTCAGCACCGACAATATCACCTCGGGCTGCCTTCCACCGTCCAATCTTTGGCAATAGCCACACAAGTCTTGCGTTTAGTGCAGCCTTGTCTAATACGTTATCGGTGCGTAGAACATCAACTGCATCTTCAAGCAGCTTGCGAACTTCATCGTCTGACTCATCTTCCTGGTCATCGATACTGACGTCTACCCATTTAAGCAGTGCCGCGACCTGCAGTTGGCGCCGAGAAGATGGATCTGCACCACCAGGGTGTTCTAGATCGCGTAGCAGCTTCGTCATTAAGTCCTTCGATTCTTTTCGATTTGTTGCATTACAGCGTATCGACATATCAACTTTAGCCAGCGCCAGCTTCATAAAACTTGTGGCATCGGGTGTTGAAAGCTTTCCAATATTCACACAGTCAACCAATGCTACTGCGCGCATTTTCTCCAAACAGTCTTTCTCATTCCCAGACTCCCCCTTCGCTATCAAGAAGTTAAGAAGTACTTCTGCCGTTCGGATATGACCGCAAACCTGCCGCTTTCCTTCAAAATATTCTAAAGTATGCCAAAGTTGAGATTCCCGAAGTTGACCCTTGAATCTGTCGCTTTCGGTAGCAGAAGGATTCGTTTCTGGGTCCAGCAGATCCACCCTTGCCAACAAAAGCTTCTCTAACAAGTCTGTGATCGTTGTAGCATTCGCATCCGTTTCTGCTGCTGGAATAGCCTTATCCAACGTCTCCATAGCCTGTTCAGTCTTGTTGCTCTTGGTGTAGGACTTGCTTAGCCAGTATGCGCAATTCAAGGAAACGTCCAGTTGGTTTGAAGACTTTAACGCTGCACTGTACCCCTTCTCCAGGTGTTCCTCGGCCTGAGGGTATCTCCCCATCGTGTAGCAGATACGTCCACCATTCAGATACATCATCGCTTCGCGATCTCTTCGTTCGGGGCACATTGGAAACAATTTAATCTGGTCTTCAACCACCGATAAAGCAGAACTGTAATCCCGTTTGCGTGAATAACACCCGGCCAGACTATCCAAGATATCGTACACCCTTTCATTTTGTGCAGCCGTGGGTTTGTCACCACATCGAGTCAGCAACATGGTGCGCTTGTAATGCTCAATTGCTTTGGCATCATCTTTCATCTTGACGTAAATCGCTGCCAGATTTCCATGAATTAACCCTGTAAGCTCCGTCTTCTGCAAAAGTTGACTCTCTCTCAACGCACTCACACACGCTTCCACCGCCGATTTGTAGTTTCCAGCTTGGAAGAACTTCATTGACGTAGCTAAGAACTGCTTCACTCTCTGTTCCGCCTGCAGTGCCGTCTGCAGCTCCTTATAGTCGCTCTGAATAGCTTCGTCCTCTGGGTTCAGCTCCATAGCACGACGGAAATCCTGTTGTGCCGGTAGAAAAGTCCCTAGCTTGAGATAGGCAAAAGCTCGGAAGTAAAAGGCTCGTGCGAGTACGTGGTTCTCCTTTTGCTCATCCTCTTCGTTGAGTTCTGTGAACACGGCCAACGTCTCCGCCGCCTCCGTCACGACGCTGTTCCAGCGTTTGGCCTTGCTCAGGGCTGCCAAAACGTTCATATGACAGGAGATTACCATCTCCTTCTGCTGCAATAGCGTCACTTGTGAGCGCGTGAGGTGCATGAGCAGCTCGCGATAGAGCGTCAGCGCCTTGTCAAATTGGTTGGCGAGCAGCAGCTCATCCGCCTGCTGCTTCATCCCGAATGTTACAGTCTGCAGACGCGCCTGGGCGTCCACGTCGACGTCGTCTTCGTCCGTCATGTCGCTCTTGCTCATTGTCGTCTTCGATGCACTTCGTGAATGAGGTGGCAATGGAAAACGTGGAAATTGTGTGGCAATTGTGTAAATAGTTTATTCAAGTCGTTTGGGTCCTGAGACCGTCCTGTTTTGACAGCTGAGTCTCCGAGTTGCTCGTCGATCTCTCGCAAGAGATTGTTGGGATTGTTATGATTGTTGGGATTGCTGCTGCCTTGGCCGTCGAACACCCAGTCGATACGCGGCCTCCTCGATCTTCTGGAAGCCACCGGTGCGGACGTTCAGGTCTTCGCAGCGTCGAAGCACGACCACGGATTTGGCGCGACTTGATGTTGCTGCTTCGTGAAGATCGGCGTCTGAAGTTGAACGCTGCATCGTCTTCCGTTCGGCGGTGCTAACGTTGCAGCAGTCGAAGCTGCCTCGCTCGTCGTCCTGATTCGATCGCAGTCGAGCTGACTCGGTGACTGGACGCGGGCGCAGCATAGATTTCCCCACGTTCGCTTTGCCCATGAACTCGATTGACGTGCGTTGCTGCGGACAGCAAAGCAGAGCCGATCGATCGCTGCGATCCATCGACCGAACGATGGCCCACTGGAAGCAACAATTTATACCTCTGGATGTAGCCATGTGACGAGTCTATTTTGAGGCGTTTCGATTGGCAGTAAATATAGATTTGCAGACAGGGCTAGGTCTCGTACCTTGCATATTACATACACCTGCTAATTTCATAATGACCTGTGAAATAGCATACTTTAACCTGTGAAATCACATGATGGCTCCCCCAACCAATCGACCACAAGTAACTCAGCAGCATCGAGCTCAACATGGCGTTCCAGCAGCAGACGATCGTGGACTTCGTGACGGTGAAGGAGGTCTCAGCCACGCAGCAGAAGCTTCTGGCGGTGCACAACGGCCGCGGATTCTGCGAGAAGGCCAATGTGGCCGTCCTGGAGACGTACCTGGCCGAGCAGGTGAAGAACTCGACTGTGGACATTGACGCCGACCTGGCACTGCTCAAGCTGTACCAGGTGTACCCAGCCACGGTCAACGCTGAGAACGTGGCCAAGGTGCTGGTCAAGGGCGTCATGTCGCTGCCTTCCACCTTCTTCACTGGTGCCTCCACAATGGTGCCCGAGAGCATCCGTGAGGTATGACGCACTCCCAACCTATTGAAATATTGCAATTTCGGAGCTTAATTATTGTGGATGATTGTGTGGTACAGGATGCTAATGTGACGGCAGTGCTGCACACGGGCTTCTTGCTGCAGTCATGTCTGTTCGAGGATTTCTGGAAGGAGGATGTGACTTTCGCTGAGAAAGTGCCAGGCTTCCTGCAGTCGGTGCGTGCCTACATTCTGACGGCTATCAGCCGTAGCCACAGTGCTATCTCTACGGACGTCTTCAAGGCCAAGCTCAACGTGTCGGACAAGGAAGTGGCTGACATCGTCGCTGGTATGTGTACCTGTGTCAGTACTTTTGTTGAAGCTGTCCTGACTGTTTGTCTATTTATCAATTGTTGTAGCCGAGAAGTGGACTGTTGCCGGTGACCTGATCCAGATCAACCCCAACGAAGACAACCAGATGCAGGCCAAGAAGGTTCAGGAGAACATTGAGTTCGAAGACGTGCTCAAGGTCATCCACACCCTTTCTAGATAGATTTGTTGTTAAAAGGAGGTGGACGTTGGTGACCAGAGGAATTGAACTAGCGAATAGTGAAGGACCGAGGAGACAGGATTCGATTCGTGTTGGCGCACGGCGTGTGAATGGACGGGCATCTACCCTTTTGCACATTCTACTCGAGCCGACTCTGTTGCAGTCACGTTTAGCGTCTACATACATGCATGTGAATGAATGAGAAACAAGCTCTTCGCCAAGCCATCA
Source organism: Phytophthora litchii (assembly GCA_002812785.1). Taxonomy (NCBI): domain Eukaryota; phylum Oomycota; class Peronosporomycetes; order Peronosporales; family Peronosporaceae; genus Phytophthora; species Phytophthora litchii. The sequence goes on from PCFV01000841.1 coordinate 9,383, forward strand.
ACATGCACACTGCAAATCTAAAACAGGGTAAAAGCGTTCAGCATCGTATTTCTCATCTAATCTAACTGCTTAGCATCCACACTGATGGGGCCGTTTGATTGAGCAGCCATGAGCGAGTCCATCATGCCAACCACACCTAGCACTTGCTTCTGAACACGGAGCTCCTCATTGAGCTTTTCACGAAGCTTCACGAACAAGCCGTCGATTAGCATGGACTGACTGAGCTTCGGTGCATATAGGTCACACACGATCGTGCACACGTGGATAAGCAACGACGCGTACTTGGGATCCGTCACATATTTGATGAGGAAAGCCAGCAGTGGTTCGAGTGATTCCTCGTCACGTCCACCCAGCGCACGCTTAAGTCCGACACGCAGGCGTAATTCTTCCAGCATGCTGGCGACAACAACTGGTGAACGTGTGTCCAGAGCCTCGTTTAGCGCCTTCTTATAGTCGAACTTTCGCAGTGCGCGGTCGTACGGCTGAATACGCTTGTAACGTGTGGTGGCAACCGTGTAGTCTGCAGCAGCAGGCTTGGCGTTCTTGCCACGCAAGAAATATTTGTAGCTACCGCCACGGATGATAGCCTGGCGGTTCATGATGTCATTCTGCTCTGCTCGCTTTAAGGTGCGTCGACGCACAGCGAGGATGCCATCCACCGTACCAGCAAAAAGGTGTGAGTTCGTCGGCGACATGCCGAACGCCAGTACGCCGCTCTTGTATTTGAAACCATGCGCAAGTTCGTACGTCTTCAGGTCGTAAATCTTGAGGTGCCCATCCAGCGATCCTGACAGCAGACGCGTGCCGGTACCATCTAGTCCCAAGCTCGTGATAGTTTTCTGATGACTTGAGAACGAGTGTAGCATACGTCCACCGCTCAGAATGTCCCAAACCTTGATGGTGTTGCCTCCAGCTGAGAGCAGCAAACTGCCACCTGGCATGATCATACACGTCTCGACCGGAGCGCCATGATCCAGACTCATGGTGCTCTTGGACACCGTCTGGTCCGACGCACGCAGGTCCCAGAGCTTGACAGTGTGGTCGTACGAGCCAGTGGCCCAGACATTGTGTGATGCCGGGTTAGCAGCCGATGAGCGAACGTAGTCCGTGTGGTCTCCTAGCAGAGCCAGAGGCTTGCCCGTTGGCAGGTCCCAGTACCGAGCTGTTTTGTCATCAGAACACGACAGCACATGCACATTATCGGCCGAAAAACGGGTGCTGCGGATTGCAGCTGTGTGGCCCTTGAAAGACCTCAGAATTGCACGTGTGTTGATGTCCAGCACCTGCACATGGGGCGACTCGCCACCGGCAACGAGCAACTTTCCATCTGAGCGGAACGTGCCTGAGTACACGACGTCGCGGAAGCGACTGAAAGTCTTGACGATCTCATTGGTCGTGGTGCTGTAGAGATGAATGCGTGTGGACGACGTGATGGCAACTTGATGCGGCGCCACGGGCGACACGTCGATGTGTGTGACAGGTCCCACCTGCTGCAGCTCCTGAGGCGCGTGGAACTTCTTCCAGTACGAGTTTTCAGCCGTCTCCACCTCGTTCGTGGTCGGGAATTGCTTCAGCACCAACCGCTTGAACTCGCCGCTAGTCGCCATTGTGATTGCCGCTGGGAATGGAGTCACCGAACCTGCAGATTGCACTTAATGTTTTTGCCTTTCTTGGCGACTGCGTCGTGGCCAGCCAAAAGAGACAAATCGCGCCACACCAGTCGTACATTAACAATAATTAAATTTGGATATCATTCGAAATGTATTGAACAATAAGTGCAATAATTACTTAAAGGCTAAAGTGACTACACTTACTTGCACTGTTTCTTATCTTAGTACCTTACTTGGCACAATAGCATTTACACTTTCGTAAGACGGTCGTGGTCGTCCCTTGAGTAGTTCTTGCGACGAGCGAAACATGCCAGTGCCACGATACCAGCAGCAGCGATTGCGACCAGCAAGCCAGCAATAGCCATGGTGCCGCTCCAGTCAATAGCCACATCCAAGAAACTTGTACGACATTGGCCGTACGGTGCACCATCGTAGGTCGCACCTGCGGTTCCAGTCGCCAGGAAAGACGCACACCATTGACCAGTTACTGTGGTACGCGGACACTTGCTTTCGGCCCACATGAGGATCTTGTCGTACTTGGCATATGTTGTCGACATGTTGCAGGCGTCACACACCGTGGACAAACCTTCCACGGTGGTGTTAAGCTCGTCACAGAGTGACACAATACCAGTGGTGTTGGGTAGCAAGCTCACCAATGTCGTCGAGGCGTTAGGGAAAAAAGTCTCGTAGGCTTCCTGAGCCGTGGCATTGTTGCAGTAGTAGTATCCCTCAGCATAACAGTACACCTCATTAAAAGTCTTGGCCACCTTGGTTTCCTGATCTTCAGCAGGGAACGCGGTGTTCTCCCAGTCTGTCATCTTGGTCTTGAACGTAAACGCCGTGCCAGCCAGCACACCGAACGCAGACATGGCAATGATCATGACGACCGAGTACAACAGAAGCAACAGCCGATTCTGGATGATAGCGCCCACGATGCCTACTATCGCCAATGTAATTGCTGCAACTCCCAGCAGCTGCAGCATGGAGGTAGCAGTGTCTGCTGCGGATTCGTAGTCCGTGTCCTTGAGCGCGTCTGCCCAGCCGCTGTCCTCGAGTTTCGTGTTGAAGCTCAGAAGGAGCGCGCCAGCCACTAGGAAGCCGATGTTCACCAGGACCATGAGGCCGCCGGCCACCGTGAGTTGAGGCATGGTTGCTGCTGTTGTCTCCAAGCGCCGAAAGCGGGAATGATTTCTCTGTACCGTAGAGACTGATCAGCTTTGACTCAAATCCCAGATGTATCTTGCAAAAATAGGTTTTCAGCCAATCCGAAACGGTTGTGATGATATTTTATCGAATCAAAGCACCGGATGGAACTGAGAAGTTGATTTTGTATGTCAAATTGACTGCACCACCATCGAACGTCGCGCTGTTCGAGGATTCATGATTTCCTGCACGAAAACACCAACTCGCCCTGAAACCCCAGCACATTACGTGACTTGACTTTAGTCTCAAGTACTTTTGGTCTCATGACAACACACGGTGGTACCAACAGGAAGACAGTTTCCAAATCCTCGATCTCAACAAGACAGTCGGCGCGTCGTTTGCTGGTTTGCTCGCTCTATTGCCGGCGCATGTCACAATAAATGAGTTTCGTCGACGTCCATGCAAATGCACCATAGTCGCTTTTTCCACTATCGTGTGGCTTCAAGTGAACAGCAAGACAGATGCCTTCGGCCATGATAGATTGCCATCTCCAAGCACTTTTCTGCACATACGAACGCATGAGTCAGCTCGCGACTTCTCCATGCAAACTCGAGGTTGGAGTCGAGCTCCGATCATTTTGCCATTTTCCTGTCTAGCATCTTCCTAGCTCTAGCACGCT
>PCFV01000842.1:0-12805 GCA_002812785.1 Phytophthora litchii
TTGTCCGAGTGCTTCCACTCGTTAATGGTTTTGCAAATAACGGACTTGTAGATTAAGATAAGGCAGCATGGTAAAAGGAGTGATATGCAGAAGTTGTATCGCTGCATTACTTTTCGGTAGTAATGATGAAGGGAAGAGAATATATGTGACTTGAAACGGAATGATAAGTACAAACTGCATTACAAGTCTAGTGGTGCGGCTGTAAACGCGTCGGACACGTAGATATTAGCTGCAAAACGCCTTAGTGGAGACAATTCCTCTGTCTGCCTGGCCTCTTCGTCCTCCCCTGCTTTTACTTCTCACAGTACTTGCCAGGTGGCACACCGCCAACCGAACCGCTGTCCGAGTTCAGCACTGAGGAAGTCTGCTGTTGGGTGTTGTCGTCCGTAGACGGAGCCGTCGTCTCCTGTTGCTGTTGCTGAGTGTTATCGTCGGTAGAAGGGGGCGTAGTCTCAGTTGGAGCCTGGGTAGGAGCCTCAGTTGGAGCCTGTGTAGGTGCCTGAGTAGGTGCCTCAGTTGGAGCCTGCGTAGGAGCCGCTTGGGTAGGTGCCTCAGTTGGAGCCTGGGTAGGTGCCTGAGTAGGTGCCTCAGTTGGAGCCTGCGTAGGAGCCTCAGTTGGAGCTACAGTTGGAGTTGCAGTCGTGGCAACCGGGGTAGCAGTAGTAGCTGCAGGAGCAGTCGTAGCTGGCGCCGGGGTAGCCGTAGAAAGCGCAGTGCACGTTGTCTGGAGGTTGCTGATCTCCGTCATGAGTACGATGTTGTTGCCAACGATGCAGTTGGTCAGGTTGAAATTGGCGCTGCCCACCAGCACCGATAGGATAGTCTTGCACGAGTCTGAGGCGCAGATGGTCTTGACCTGCTCAGGGGCCGAGGCAGCGGTCACACTTGTGAGGTCCACGGAGCCATCGAGTGCTGCGCTAAAGTTGTTCTGCGTCATGCACGACACGAGTTGCGTGTTGACGTTGAGACCTTCATAGGCCTTGACCAGCACGTTGCTGTCGCAGTTGTCGAGCGCGTCTGCGGCGTTGAAGACCAGCATGGCCAACGCTCCAAAGGTCCAGCAGCGCATGATGTCTGGGGTTTTCTGTAGTGGAGTTCTCCGACTGTCTTCTCCTCGAGCGGGACAAGAGTGCAATGAGAGCTGGTGGCAATCGGTCGATCGGAGCGGGAGAAGGAGTCAGAAGCGTCAAAGCCTAGCGACCACAAGGCTATCGTTACCGGGAAGCCATCTGGGAGCCACGGACGAGGCGAAGCGCTGCACAAAATGACGACCTGCACCTCTACGCTGAGAATGTAGCGGCTTTGGGCGCGTTGCGTGGTGCTTGGCAATCACGCAATGGTTCATGCGTGACAGCAAGTGTTTTTGAGGCGCAGAGCGTCAATTGAGCAGCGATTCCGAGGAATGCGAACCGAAAATGCTCATCGAAAATGGAGCGGAGGCTGTGAAGCAGATGGAAGCTCTAAGTGCCAGTTGACTCTGCGTTGTCGCATCGTGGCGACGTGTTGGGATCACTGCGCTGCGTTGCTTTCTTGACCTTGCATTCCTGTCGTCGTGTGATAAGCAATGCTCCTGCGACGTGTGCCGCTGTTCAGGCTGGAGATCGTTCGTGCAACTCCGCCTTGTGGATGTCAAGAAGCCATTGCTGCTTCAATGATAAAGGTTAGCCCATGCAAGATCTCTACCGTGACTGCATCATCGCAGGCATGAAGAGGTCTGCACACTGCTTGCATCTTCCTCTGCAAAACCACTTTCTGGTGGGTGCTAGTGCGACTCGGAAAATGGTAAGCATGCGAAATGGCTTCATGATCTTCTGACGTAACGACACGAGTAGATCCATTGACCTCAAGTGGTTGCAAGGTTTGCATCCTTTCACGTGATTCATCGACACTACCCGTGAATTGGCGTGCAACAAATTTAGGGCAATTGGTTTCACATCTCACCGCCCCACATCTGCCCGTCGTGGACAGTAGAGACCATGTGTCGAGGCGAAAACTGCCCATAAGGGCATTTTGCTTGCATTTCGCAACTCGCTTACTCCTACACAAGACCCATTAATTCCTTGCGGTAGTCGCTCATCGGTAGCAGAATGACTGGACTCGACTGTCCTATGCAGACAAAGGCATTTAATCTCTTCTGGTCCGTAACAGGAGTTCGTGAAATATTAGTTTCTACTCTACTGACATTGGTGATTGCTTCTACCTGTAGGCACAAGGCAGAGCTTCGGCTAGTCGAGCAACCAGAACCGGAGGCACCAGTATTTGCCATTTCTCGACCGACACTCTTCGGTGGACGTGAGGAGTTTATTTTGCAGTACCCAGCACGACTGGAACCACCAACGGAGCGAGATATCGCACGACACCGTTTTACAGTTCGCCACGGCAAGAAACGGCGAAGTTTTCAAGCACCAGATGCCTCAACGTTCGATGCGTGGCTCTCAGCATTGGAGCAAGTGCTGGAACCTAAGAGGGAGTCAGAGCATTTCTCCACACCGAGCACTACAACCAGCAATGCAACTACTGCTACTAGTAGCCAAGGCAGAGTTAGCAATGCTACGAACAGCCAGGGACGAGTTAGTACTGCTGGAAGTATGGGTACCCGTGCCAGCAGCCGAGGTTGGGCCAATAGTACTCTTTCTAGCAATCCCAGCAGTCAAAACAGCCATGCTTCGCAGCCCAGAGCCCCGGCGCTACGACTGACTTTGGAACGACCATGCTTCACGCGTGACCCCAACAATTTGAAATTAATCAGGTTACACCGTCCAGCATCGACTATTGTAGGCACTGTCAACGCTGGAGCTGATAGCGAAGACGTGCTAGATGTCGTAGATGCAGATCCCGAAGTTGAGGAGGAACCTGAAGATACAGTGACCAAGTTGACAGAGCAGACCGACAACGAGGGCGTTCAGAACGAGGACGATTCGATATGCATTGTTGGATCGACGATTAATATCGACGAGGTGGCTGATGTTGATCCAACGATTGAGGATGGCAATGATCTCCATGACAAGGACGATATATTGGCTGTCGAAGCTCTGCCATTGGCGATGATTGTCTCCAATAGCATTGATCACCCGTTTGAAAATACCGATGAGGACTCTTTTGCTGGTGTAGAACCATCACTTGGTGAATCGTTTCCATTAGGAAACGAAAGCAAAAATGACGAAGAAATCGAGCCAGAGGTCAAAACAGTCTTCGAGTCCTTGGTGGATGCAGTTGTTACGCAACAAGCCTTTGTTGATGGCGACGATATCGCTATCACGGACAGGATGGAGGTTATTGAACCGGAAGTAGTTGAGGAATTGGATGCCCCAATGGTTGAGGCCGATATCACCGGCGTTGACATCGATACTGAGCGCAAGGGCGAAGTCACATCAGCCGTTGAAGCACGTGTAGGCACATGCAGTTCCAATAAGGAACCTGCTACAGCAATTGCAACTGGTTCGCTTCCTCTTAGCACCAAACACAAGTGGGTGCCTCTCGATCCTAGCAACTCGAGATTGATCTGGGTGCGCCGCTCGATTGCAAGTGATGTAAAATCTGCTCCTCGAGGTAATTCAAAACGGAAAACTTTCAGACCCGCGCGGAAGTGGATCCCTGTGGATCCAAGCAGTACACGACTCCTTTGGATTCGACGAGTTGAACATACAGCCGCTCGAATTGAGTCGCGTTACAAGGCAACTTCAAGCACTCGTAGATGGGCTCCTCTTGACCCAGAAAACTCTAGATTTATCTGGGTCCGGCGTTCGGTAACCCCAGTTGGGGGAATCGCAATTCCCAAGGTCGATAGTTCAAGTTCTCGTTTGTTTCGCCACGGCAAGCAACGCCGACACTGATGTTATCTCGCAGTACCATTTACTTTCAAACTTGCATTTCGGACGAATTCAATGCAGGGTGTCTATGATTTGGTCTACTCAGCGTAAGCATCTAACATATTCTTATCGCTGACAAGTTTGCCAGTTATTTGGCTCATACACTGGGACAGCCACCTTCTGTAGTGCAGGTTTGTCCAGAATCATGTCGGCTGCCTTCTCAGCAATCATGATGACTGGGGCGTTCGTATTTCCACTCACGATGTTTGGCATGATAGACGCGTCGACAACTCGAAGGCCTTCCAGTCCGTGAACGCGAGTTTGTGGGTCTACGACAGAATTGTCGTCCACACCCATACGAGCTGTGCATGATACGTGGAATTCTGCTCCAGCGTATCGACGAAGCCATGCATCAATTTCCTCGTCTGATTGAACACTGTCCTTAGGAGAAATCCCCTCTCCACGGAACTCCTCGAACGCGTTCTGCGCGAAAATCTCACGAGTCAACTTGACGCTTTCTCGAAGAACGACTCTGCTTTCTTCATCTGCCAAGTACTTGGGGTCGATGCTGGGGTGCTCGCAAGGATTGGTACTACGCAGTTTGAGAGTACCGTTGTTCGAGCTTCGCATAAGCGAAATGTGTCCGCTCATTGCATGACCAATGTCTTCACGAAGCTGACAGCGGAGGTCAACTGCACAAGGGCTGAAGATGATCTGAAGATCTGGCTGGGGCTTACCAGGTGCACTATATAAATCCGCAAAACAAAAGGCAAGAGTTAGTACCTGGTTCACAACGCTCAAAGCTAAACGCTGCTACTTACGTCCGAATGAATCCGCCTACTTCGCAATGCGGAGACGCGCCAGGCCCAGACTTCGATGTCAACCACTCGTAACCAACTTTGAGCACGTTGCGTGGGTATTTCTTGGACGCATTGTACAGAGTAACTGGTTGTTTGCAAGCAAACTGTAGATTGACTCCGATGTGGTCTTCCATGTTCTTGCCAACTGCAGGGAGGTGGTGCACTATAGGCACGCCAATTTCCTTCAAATGGTCTGCATCCCCAACACCAGACAGCATCAGCAGCTGAGGCGAATTGATGGCACCTCCCGAGAGGATCACTTCCTTTGCCGATAAGATCTTCGACACAACCTTTGTTTTACTGTTTTCGACTTCAATACCTATTGCCTTCTTGCCATCGAACATCACTTTGTTGGCGTGTGTGTCCGTAATTACAGTCAAGTTCTCACGGTGCATGACGGGGTGCAGGAATGCAGCAGAGGTGCTCCACCGTTTGCCCTCATGGATGGTCAAGTCATGCCAACCGAATCCTTCTTGCTGGTATCCGTTCAGATTCGACGTGAACGGGTAACCAGCTTGTACTCCAGCATCGAGGAATGCTTGGAAAAGTGGCTGATCCTTTTGGGTGTTCCTCACTACGTGGAGAGGTCCGTCACCACCGCGGTAATCATCTCTACCTAGTTCGTGGTTCTCCGAGCGCTTGAAGTATGGCAAGCAGTCGGCATAACTCCATCCTTTAGCACCATTCACCTCCCAGTCATTGTAGTCCTTGGCATGTCCTCGACTGTACATCATGGCGTTGAGGGATGACGAACCACCAAGAACACGTCCGCCCGGGTATCGAATTCGTCGGTTATCGAGAAACTCTTGGGGCTCCGTGGAGAAATTCCAGTTGTAGCGCTCGTCTGCAAGGTTGATCGGGACTGCAGCCGGCATCTCAATGAGAAACGAATCCCATCGGTTGCGGTCGCTAGGTCCGGCCTCCACCAGCAGCACCTTGTTGCTCGGATCTGCGCTTAAACGGTTGGCGAGGACGCAACCGGCGGAACCAGCGCCGACAATGACGTAGTCGACTTCATTTGAAATCGCCGATGAGGTGAGACTTCTAGTTGAAGTAGTCAGGGGGCCATGACGAACAGCATTTCCACAACGGAATGTGTGACGAAGCATCGCGTCCGATTGAAGAACTTGCGCGGAAGTCGAGAAATGAATGGGACGTCACATTGGAGTCCGAGCTGGACCACCAGCGTCAGAGGATACGGCCACATGCGTTTACGATGCAAGCGGTATCGACGGTTTGTGTGCTATGTCGATTGGTAAGCGGCCATACACAGGACATGATACCACCAGGATGAATGATTTGTGAGGTTCACCCTCAAACTCAACACCGCAACGTGTAGTGTACCGTGGTCTAGGTGTTAAGTGTCCTGCGTTGTTAAGTGTCACCCCCTTGCTCCATGTCCATCAATGGGTATGATGCAGAACCGTACCATTGGTGCAACTTCATACGGGGCTATAGCGAATGCTGCACATTGATAACATTTACGTCAGGCGTCCATGTTAAACAAGAGTGCAACTTTTGTCGTTCGTCCCACTGGGTCCTGGGAGTTTACAATTACCGCTGGCTGGTTTGCCAGTTGCTCGGCTCATACACCGGAACATTCGCCTTCGGCAGTGCAGGTTTGTCCAAGATCATGTCAGCAGCCTTCTCAGCAATCATGATGACTGGGGCGTTCGTGTTACCACTCACGATGTTCGGCATGATAGACGCGTCTACAATGCGAAGACCTTCTAGTCCGTGGACACGGGTCTGAGTGTCCACAACTGAATTGTCGTCCACGCCAATGCGAGCTGTGCACGATACGTGAAATTCCGTGGCGACGTATTTTCGAGCCCACGCGTCAATCTCTTCGTCCGACTGGACATCGTCGCGTGGAGAGATCCCTTCGCCACAGAACTCCTTGAATGCGTTCTGAGCAAAGATTTCACGAGTTAGCTTCACGCCCTCTCGAAGTGTGACTCGGCTCTCCTCGTCGGCCATGTACTTGGGGTCGATCATAGGGTGATCACGAGGGTTGGTACTTCGTAGCTTGACCGTGCCATTCCTCGAGCCTCGCATAAGCGAAATGTGTCCGCTCATTGCATGGCCAATTTCACGCAATTGGTAGTGCTCGTCCACGGCGGCTGGACTGAACTGGATCTGCAAGTCTGGCTGTGACTTTCCTGGTGCACTGTTTACAGGTACAACAGTACAAATGAGTTCCAAGTCGATAGGAGGCGACATCAAATTGTACAGACTTACGTTCGAATGAATCCGCCTACTTCGCAGTGTGGTGTCGCACCTGGACCAGTCTTGGAGGTCATCCACTCGTAGCCAATTCTGAGCACCTTGCCAGGGAAGCGCTTGGTTGCGTGGTACAGCGTGACAGGCTGCTTACAGGCAAACTGCAGGTTGAGACCGATGTGATCCTCCATGTTCTTGCCAACTGCAGGGAGGTGGTGCACAATAGGTACTCCTACTTCCTTGAGATGATCGGCATCACCCACACCTGAGAGCAGCAATAGCTGTGGAGTGTTAATAGCGCCGCCTGATAGAATCACTTCTTTGCCCGACAAGATTTTCGACACCGCCTTAGTCTTGTTGTTTTCGACCTCGATACCGACCACCTTCTTGTTGTCGAATAGTAATTTGTTCACCAAAGTGTCCGTCACGACCGTCAAGTTCTCACGGTCCATGACAGGGTGGAGGAAAGCAGACGACGTATTCCATCGCTTACCCCCATGAATGGTTAAGTCATGCCAACCTACACCTTCCTGTTGATAGCCGTTCATGTCCTCCGTAAAAGGATAACCCGCCTCCACTCCAGCATCGAGGAATGCCTGAAAGAGTGGTTGGTCCTTCTGCGTGTCCCTCACTACATGAAGGGGTCCATTTGCGCCTCGATATTCATCTCCACCAAGTTGGTGGCTCTGCGACCGCTGGAAGTATGGCAAGCAGTCAGCATAGCTCCACCCTTTAGCACCGTTGGCCTCCCAGTCATTGTAGTCCTTGGCATGACCACGGTTGTACACCATTGCATTGATAGACGACGAACCACCGAGTACCCGACCACGGGGAAAGCCAACGCGGCGGTTGTTCAGAAATTCCTGTGGTTCCGTGAAGTAATTCCAGTTGTAGCGTTCATCTGCAAGGTTGATCGGGACTGCAGCCGGCATCTCAATGAGAAACGAATCCCATCGATTGCGGTCGCTAGGTCCGGCTTCCACCAGCAGCACCTTGTTGCTCGGATCGGCACTCAATCGATTGGCAAGGACGCAACCGGCGGAACCAGCGCCGACAATGACGTAGTCGAATTCAGCTGAAGTCGTAGAGGTGACGACACTGCGAGTGATGGCGGTCGGGAGCTCATGACGAGCGGAGTTTCCACAGCGCAACGCGTGGCGTAGTATCATGATAAACGGATCTTGTAGTGGAGGGAATCGAGATTGTGACGTCAAGATCTGATCCAGTGTGTTGTCGATTCGTAAAGGTGGTCAAAGAGTTAGACTCAAAGTATACATTTATCTCTGGAGCAAGACCAATTGAATCGGTTCTCTCTCGCTCTTGAGCAATAACGCATTGCAAGACTGCGATAGTGTTCAGCAGGCGAAGATAGATTATGGTTTTGTATAAATATGCTCTAAACTCATGAATTTGGACGAGAGTTCTCTAAATCCATGAGAACTCTTAAATAAATTGATGCTTTTGCAGTTTGCAGGCATCGTCCTCGGAGAACCTACAGAACCACTACTCAGTTGTGTAGAGTAAGCTGAAACAAGTACGTCAAATTGCCATGCTTCTCTTCGCGAGTGGCAAAGCATGTTGAAAAATTAAGAACTACCAGTGCAGAGGCTTCCCTACTTAAGTATCTGGTACGTGTTGAATGTCAGCAAAGGTCTCAGGTGCCCCAAAACACCCCTGTCGGTAGTTTACTAGGAACTAGGGCGTCTAACAGAACTGTAAATCTGACGATTCTGCCAACTATGGAGCGAGCTCAGCGCTATTTTAATAGTTAGTTTTCATCAAAAATGATATCACAAAGTTTCACCAGAGACCAGATCCCCATGCATTAGGTAGTTACTCAACGTCTCTATGACACTACTTAAGAAAGTAACTCATATTTCAGCAGCGCGGTCGCACAATTCAGTGGCATGATCTATGCGAGTAAGAGATTTAATAGAGTCCAAGACATCAACGCAAAGCCAGTCAAGGACCATAGACTTATGTCTACATTTCAATTGCTTCGTACACTCAATTACTTCGTACACATCAATCTGTCGTGGCAAATTTATCCGCAACAAAAGTGTTAGGCTCAGGTGCTGATGAAGAGAAGGACGCTGGTGCTGAAGAAGAGAAATGGAGAATTCATTAATTGTACTACTCTCATTAACCATTCTCTACTTTTCCCATGATGCCTTCATGCCCCCGCTCCAACAAAGTTACGAGAACAGCGGCAGCTTTCGAGCGCGCTCAGGCCAAGGCAAGTGTTGTGCGTGCGTTTGGAGAGGGCCGTAATTGGCATGCTGTTGTCTAAGGTAACGACGTGATAAACGATACTGCTCGACGCGCCATTATCTCCTACTGTGAGAAACCAAAAAAACATGGAGGACTGCGGAGATCCACGGCAAGATGACAGTGGACGTAATGTGCAAGATTGAGGAGTACCGTACATACATTGATGAGGATTGCAGTCTGACCCTGGAACAACTTTGTGATCGGATTCTGTCTGACGTAGGCGTGGTTGTGAGCACGTCCTCGTTGCATCACGCTCTTCAGGGCATGCTACACTCAATAAAGGAACTTCGTGTCGAGAAAATCACCATAAACTCTGTCACTATTATATCAAAGCCACAAGGATAGCATCAAGAACCTGGGCAGACTTGAGTTGTTGCGCCTGCTGGGTCCATATAGTCCAATGTTTGAGGTCTGCTAGATATCGCTCATACATTTAACTGTATAGCGGTTGTATCTGTAGTAGCCCTTGTCGTAGTATTCTTTGCCATAGTCGTTGTTGTTGGTCACCAGTGACCAACAACACTGTATCCTGTTCGTGACGAGTTGCGAATTAGTTGTTCTAAAGCAAATAAAACAACGTTACTAAATCGTAGGATTTGCACTTCGATGTTTGCCCTTTGTCGACAACGACTAAGACGAAACAGTATTATTTATAATACACGAGACGATGGTTCGTGGCGAATACGACACGTTGGAGATGGCTATTCTAACAGAAGCTGTTGAAGCAAGCAAGCAGACTTGAGCCACTGCTTCGCTGCAGAGGAGACGTGAAAATTCCACATCTTTGTACAACCCAAAACACTTGCATTGTATTGAAGTATGCATCTCCGATGTGCGTACGATTACATATGGAAGTACTATGTCATCTTCCCGTATATAGCATACCTAAGGAACTTCGTACTTAAGTGGTTTGGTTGGTGGAGATTTGTCTCCCTCCAGCGCACCAGGACTCTCAGTCCTCACTCTTGAAATCTCTTCTGCTTTTACAAGCTCCATCACACAAGCACCAACTCCAATACAAGCTTCCTCCTACCACTGAAACTCTCTCTCTTACTTGTTCACATGTCTTCACACTACGTCACGCTGTCCTAACTCCTCTGCAAATCCCATACTTTAACAATGCATCCATCATGCTTGGGAAACTATTGGCAAATGGTGCACGGTATGTACTGTGTACACACCAGACAACAATACGGACACTTCCTTATCTTGGGCTTTGCTATGGGTTACCGCGTACGTCGTTGATTCAGCGTTTCAGGCTGAACTTAGCTCAGAGTGACTGAGGGCGCTGTGTTTTTCCGCTCATTTCTCAATCTACCCTCCATTCGACACAACTGGCAAGAATCAACCATGCGGCTCTACAGTGTGGTTGCGACAGCATTCTTTCTTGCTTTCATCAACACTGTATCTGCAACCGCGGACTCCGAGAAGAACAAACTTGCTGGTGTGATCTCATCGGATAAAGCCTTCATTCGCTCATCTTTTACCCGCCAAAACGACGGCAAAGGCGACCGAATTCTGAGGGTGGCGAAAACTGACAGTGATGAAAACGAAGCGAGAGGAATAAACCTGAAATTTTGGTTTTGGAAGAAGATTGGCAAGACTCCAGGATCCGTTTACGAGAAGTTTTTCACGAGTAAGAACATGAACGCGGATGAAATTATCGCGAGTCCAAAGTATCAAATCTGGCAAGACTTTAAGGAGTGGTTTTACAAGCCCAAGAAGGTAACTGCGTAATCGGAAACAACTTAAGCTACCCACTCGTTTATTTTGTATTTTGGGGGATACGACTACCACACAATCTTAGAGCTACGCTAGCATCCTATATGATGCTGTCGGTACCGACACAGATGCAGTCAAATAATATTCTTGGGTGAGTTGTAAAAGAATGACCTACTGTTATTGTAGTATTACAAGTGTACAGTAAACCAAGTATATCATGATCTCACGGAATATTCTGCGCGACCTGAACCTGCCCATAGTAGTACATTCATTGGGTGTGGCCTTGAGTATTCAAGTGATAGGTTGGTTGGATGTTATCCTCTCTCGCGTACCCGACCAGAAGCCAACATTTGGTGTAAATTATACCAAACTTACCTCTCAATATGAACACGATACTGCAGCAGAGCGCAGTCGTTAATGCACCTTACATCAGGTAATTACTCAACGTCTCTACGATACTACCTAATTAAGAAAGTAACTTATGGGGCAGCAGAGCGGTCGCAAATTCAGTGACATGATCTACGTGAGTTAGAGATTCTAAGACATCACTGTAAAGCCAGTCAAGGACCATGAACTGATGTCTACATTTCAATTGCTTCGTACACATCAATCGGCCTTTCGTGGACACATTTTCTATCATAGAGACTGTCAAGTATAGGGTCATTTTGCGTAAGTTTATCCGCAACAAAACGATTAGGCTCAGGTGCTGATTCAGCGTCCTTCATAATATTATTATGTACTACAAGATTGTTAAAGCATTCGCAATTCATGTCCATTATGAGAAAGAAAAGCAATGAACGATATCATGCACAAAAGTGTAGTGCTCCACTGCTACGCTGCTTTCCTCGTCACCAATCTACGAGGTTCCTATTTGATATCATTTAGGGTAGACAGTTTGAGCGAGCTTCGAGTTTTATTCATTCCGGCACACGAGAGGTGCTTTCGGGTACCCGCACCCTACCCGAATTCGGGTATTCCCGGGTGGGTAGGTAAAAAAATTACCCGCTTTCGAGTGAGCTCTGACGTTGATGCTGAAGAAAAGAAATAGGGAAATCATTGATTGCGCTATAAAATCCTGCGCTGCAGCTGGCGTACGAGGTGACTCGGGATGTATACTTTCTGCAACCTTGCTTTCAGCGAACAAGACTACGTTTCTCTATCGATTGTTGCTGCAGGTTCGAAACTAAGTAGTCTGGTCATTTTTGGGATACTAGAGACCTTGTGCTAGTGTTGAGTCTATTTCCTTCGGCCAAACACCGGTCGAAACGAGGCGATGTCGATCAGTCTTCGCGAGGAGTTGTTTGTGGATATTGACCTAATTCCACGTCTCGTTCAATCTCCAAGTCCCTGAGCATGCTAAGGATACTGTCAGCATGATCAGGCGGCGGTGCCCGTGTAACTTGGAGGTGCGCCTCACATGTACAGCTTATTAACTTGTCTTGTATGTAGGACTTGGAAAGATGAAGTGAATTCAGGAATTAACGACAAAAACGTTGGTAGTACTACTAGTTCAGTGTAGAACATTCATATCAAGAATCCGCCTATAACACGGAGCAGATGCAGTCTGTGGCGATAGTAAATGGCTGTTTCATGTGGTTTGATCTTTAACGAGTGACTAACAACAATGCCGGAACACCTAAGGGAATAAGGTATACCATTTTATCTTTCAGAAGTTCGTTGATAACTCGCTTGTAGGTCTAGTAACAGAACAGTAAAAAAGAACAGTGATCCGATTAGACAGGAAAATTTGTTACAAAAGTGTTGTGCAGCTGTCCTAACTGTATCTGATTTATAGAGGTATAGGTTCTGACAGGTTGAAAGTAATACAAAACTCAGCGAGAGAGTACAAATTTACAAAGTTATTAAGTTTCGCGATAGGAGGAAATACTACGCAGAATACCGATTAGAGTTCCCCTACCG
>PCFV01000843.1:0-12795 GCA_002812785.1 Phytophthora litchii
GGCCGCGTGCTGGCTGACCCGGCCGAGGGTTACGAGCTCTTCCCCATCGACTTCTCCATGCACGTACAGATCCGCCAGAACGTCGTGCGCAGGTTCCTGCAGACGCATCCGGAGGCCAAGAACAGCGCGGCCGCCCTCCTACTACACGGTGGCGTGGAGGTGGACCGCTACGACACGGACATCCAGTACAACTTCCACCAGGAGAGCTTCTTCCAGTACCTCTTCGGTGTGCGTGAGCCTGGATGCGCCGGCCTCGTGGACCTGGCCACACGCAAGGCTGTGCTGTTCGTGCCGAGACTGAGCGACGAGTGGGAGCTCTGGTGCGGAGACCGCAAGCCGCTGGCTTACTTCAAGGCGCACTACAAGGTGGACGAGGTCTTCTACGTGGATGAGATGGCCGCTGTGTTGGCCGATAAACTGCAGGCTAAGAAACTCTATGTGCTGCACGGCAAGAACACGGACAGTGGACTGGAGACGACCACGACGTCGACTTTTGAAGGGATTGAGAAGTTCGAGGTGGACAAGGAGGCGCTGCACCCGGTGCTGGTGGAGAGTCGCGTGATCAAGACGGAGAAGGAACTGGAGTTACTGCGCTTCGTCAACAAGTTGTCGTCTCGAGCTCATATCAATGTGATGAAGAACATTCGACCGGGCAAGATGGAGTTCCACGCTGAGAGCGACTTTTTGCACTATGTGTATAGTAATGGAGGCGCTCGCTTCCATGCGTACACGTGTATTTGTGGCAGTGGCCACAATGCATCGGCGCTCCACTATGGCCATGCTGGTGCTCCAAATGATAAATTACTGGAGAACGGTGATCTGTTCCTGAACGATATGGGTGGTGAACTTCATGGATATACTTCGGATATAACGTGCACGTTCCCGGTAAATGGAGTGTTTACGATTGATCAGAGAATGGTGTATGAGGGAGTATTGAAGGCTCATGATATGGTTATGGCAGCTATAAAACCGGGAGTGAGTTGGGTAGACATGCACATCCTTGCAAACCGAGTCATGACGGAGCACATGCTGGAGCATGGATTACTGCAAAATGGTACCGTCGACGAGCTGATGGAGCACGAGGTTTCGTCGTATTTCACCCCGTGTGGTCTGGGACATCTCATGGGTCTAGACGTTCACGACGTTGGTGGTTTTCCTGCTGGCCATGTACGGTCAACAAAGAAAAGTTTGCAAAACCTTCGATTAGTTCGTAAACTGGAGAAGAACATGGTGGTGACTGTCGAGCCTGGATGGTACTTTATCGAGGCACAACTACGCATCGCATTGACCGATCCAATCATATCAGCGTTCATCAATTCGGAGGTGCTAGCTCGATTTCGTGGCACGGGAGGCGTGCGTATTGAATCCGACGTTATCGTGACGGCGACTAACGTTGAAAATATGACACAAGTTCCGAGAACAATTCACGAGATTGAGACCATCATGCAGAGCAGATAATTAGCGCTTTGTCGTGAATTTGTACAAACTACCAGTCACCTCTGGCATCAAAGCCAATTTAAAAAATAGTTTGATTTCATGGTTCACTTCACTGCGTTAGCAGAGTACGAAGATCGACAGTCCTTGTTACGACTACCCTCTGCTGTCACTCTGAGCGGAACCTGGTTGGATGAAGCCGGATAGGTCTTCAATGCAACCGCAGACTTTGCACTATTACTCGTGGGGTTCAGCGTTTCGATTTTTGTCTTCGCTCCTGGTTTTGGGATGATAGGCAGCTGAACACCACCAGAAGAAGACGCATCGTCTTTCTGGTTTTCATTCTTACGACGCTGACGTGATCTATTGGAATGTGTCGGAGAAGGAGGTGGAATAGCAGGAGGTCGAGCTATCTTCTTGACCCACGAGATATCGCACAGCTTGTCGTTTGTCAGGGCACCACCAGTTACCCATTCAGGTTGAGGTTTCTGCAGCCCGGAACGGGGCTTCTTTAAAACATTGAATTGTCTCTTACGGCAGCGGGCGGTGCTTGGAGGTGGTGAACGCTCTTGAGAGTCAGCTAACGAAACATCTTCAGACTATATACAAAGGTGGTCAATATGACAAGTCAAGATACACGAGTAACAAGCGTCAAGCACCTTGGACTGAAGAACGGGTTTTAGATACGTCCTGTTTTTGAGTTGCAATTACAAAAGCATCGGCAACAACGTCAGCATGAAAACGTACAAGTCTGGTTGTTACAAGTTGCAACTCACAACTGACGTCCGCGATGCGAGAAGCATTTCTTGTTGGGCTGGTACCATTCACGTGTGTGCGAATACGCCAGCATCTTGATTTTCACCTCCTCTTCGTCATTTTCCTCCAGTTGCTGTTTCAGAAGCTGCTCACGTCTCGCAACCTCTTTGCGCTCCTCCTCTTGTCGCTGTTGTTCCAACGCTTCAATACGAGCAGCTTCCTCTAAGGCTTCTTGCTCCAGTTGCAGTTGTCGTGCCTTCTCAAATGCTACCTGCTCTTCGATGATGCGATTTGCAGCTGCTTCTCTCTCTTCACGAGCAGTTCTCACATTAAGTTGCTGCTTCTCCAGCATGGCCTTGTAAAGCGAAGTCAGCTAGCAGCAGAGCGAGTAAGTACTAATGTCTCAAGTAGCAATTGGCATGCTATGCACTCACCATAGGAGCCACCATCGACGAGAAGCACTCCATTGTTAGTTCATCAAGCATTTCATCCACGTGAGTGCAATGCGGCGAAATTCTTCCAAATTCCGTCTTCATGTGCATCTCATCATCGGCATCCTCATGACGATCTAGTGTCTCCTCCATCACTCCATCACTACACAACAACAACCTGTAAAGTTAACCCTTTCAGAAACCTCACACAACATACTCACCACAGAATGATCTCTTCGTAGACATTTCGACACTCCACCGTCGGCTCTTGCAAACATACACGTCCTCCCACTTGTAACTCAACATTTTCAACATCACTTTCTCTCTCCACCCCCTTCTCCTCCATCGGCACCAATTGAACATGCTCCATCGACTCCCCTTCCAACATTCTAGACCCAGTTACTTGTGAATACTGGAAATTCTGCTGCCAATGCTGGAATTGCGGTGGCTTCTTTAATCTGAACTGGTCACTCATGTACATATACGCAGGATAGCCTCGTTCCTCTGCGTTTTCAGGTGTCGACTCATTATTTTGTTGTGACAGTCGGAATAACTGAGTATTTAGCACTAAATAGTCAGTAAATCTATATCCACGACATCAACAGCCTCGCCACGTCACATACTTGTTGATCTGTAGCCTTTAGAAGCTCCTGCGTACGCTTCTCCGCCTGGAATAACCAAAAACACGAATATTTACACCAAATAACTCTAAAACCCCAAATTTTGAAGGAACGAGCGGCAACCTGCGCCTCAAACTGCATGAAAGCGTCGGCCAGTCCACATTCTTCATCATCCGAGTCGTGGATATAGTTAAATGTATTGGGATCGTCATATTCAGAGCCTTCATCAACGCTACTGGAAGTCTCCAAATCCATTTCGAGTCTTGAAAGGTCGAATTTCAGATTACGCCAAGTGTCGACCACCGAAAAGCAATTATAAGTTGAAGTTATAGCTATCTTGAGTCATGGGAAATGCAGATCCAAATGAAATGAGAACTCTTGATTTGGAATGGCCAATTGCCAGTAGAACGCAGTGGTGATGGCTGCATTGTCCCTGCTAAATGAAGAATGTTCAGCTTGACTAGCAAGGTTCATGCCACATTTGATTCTCTCGTCCAGTGCTCAAGCTTCTAGTCAAGATGGACGGAACTTTGCCGTCCTATGAAGCTGCGATGCGTGAGGCGAGAGCGTACTTGCGTCGTCGAGACTTGTCGTCTCAGGACGAGATTCCGCTGTATTTCGCGTGGCAACGATTGTACGCTGCTGCGAACGCCAACCTCAGCACGGACTTTTTGCAAGAAACAAAGGAAGAACTTCGTGCTCGTCAAGAAACACGATTAGCTCCACGAAAAGGTATTCCACCACCATTGTTCACTTCGTTCGACAAGCATCGTCGCACATCTGCTCAAGCTTCAGCGTATCTACGATCCAGGACATCGTCAGATGTTGCAATTGAGATGATGGCACGTCGGTACAGGCGTGAAGCTGAAAAACTACGATCATCTAGGGAAACATTGATGAGTTCGTTAGATGATGCTGAGAGACGAATGAAAACTAAACGACGACAGAAATCCCCGGAACAAGAAGTGGAAGAGCTACTTGAGAACATCGGACATCGTGGAATTGATTCTGACGACAATGATCTGCTATCGGGTAAAACAACGATGGGCAGGCTGACAGGGGCTACTAGTGCTTCAGTGAAGCGAATGAAGAAAACCAAACAGCGATTGAAGACTTCAGAAGAGTTGGATGACCAATATGGCGCTTTGTCGGATGATCAACGCGGTGCTTTTGCGCAAAAATCCAAAACGCGTATCTCTGGAATTAAAGGCAAAGTTGGTGTTGACAATAGCAAAAGTGGAATTCGTGATGACCTTGGAATTGACGGTGACCCAGCTAAGGCAGCAGAGTTACGAAGGTCTAGTTTATCCAAGAAAACCCCAGTAACTATTCCCTCGTACTCAACCGTAGCAAATGTGGCAGCGTTTGCCGCGCAGGTTTCAGACTGGAGAATGCCACCAGATATCGATAGCGCACCTCTGTCACCTCAACTCTCGCAAATAGGTGCTACATCGTACACAGCAAGAGGAAAACGTCTGAGTGGAGCAAATGAATTGCGGGAGTCAGCACTAGTTGAAGGCGAAGAGGGTGACATGACATTGAATTCAAGTTTGGGGAGCTTTGGTTTGGAGGACGACGACCTCGACGCTGACGAATCTCCCGACATGGACATTGCTAGTTTGTCACCAACAAACAGACGCAGCACGAGGCGTAAAGAGATTGAGAAGGATGGCAAGGGCAAGACGGCATTTAACCGAGACCAACAAGGTGTGAAAGCTGATCGTAGAGCTCACAATACCAGTGGTGCTTCTAATACTCCTTTGAGTTCTATCAATATTGATTCAACGCTAATCGCCAACGAGAACGCTCCTGCTCGTGGGTCTGAATTTCATCAGAAACTAATCCAATTATCGCACGCAGTGGGTGATATGCAAGTGAAAATCCAGGGCAAGCAGATCGAAGTCACGTTCAAAGGTGCCCTTGACAATGCAACCGAGAGTAAACGAGATGGCACAGCTATGGGGTCTTCGATTAAGTCGAGCACAACAAAATGGACATCATCGGATCAAGAGGTGCTCGACACAGCAAACGATTCAAGCCATGAAAGTGATGAAGCTGAAGCAGTACAAGGAATTGCCCAACTCGGAGAAAAACAAAGCCAAAACAACGCAAAGAATGCGAATGTACGCACGAGTTCCAGTGATGGCAATGATAATAACAGGAAAGAGCAGGGCCAACCACCCAATAGAAACAAATTCGATCAGCAGCAAGTGCGTGGCACTTCGTCATCAACTGCAATTCCTCCAGCGATATATGAGGGACAACCACGCCAAATTCGTAGTAGCAATAGTACACGTGAAAGTAATACTGCAACAGCACAATCCGTACACGGTGAAGACGATAGCGAAACAAAAGATGCAGATCCTCCGAGAGAGCAGCATCGTTTTAGCAAGTCGCAACGTGAAAGTGATAATACTCAAGCTGAAGCAGCACAACGAGTTACCCAGACTGAGGAACAACATCAAAAGAATGCACAGGGCTTGAGTGCACAACGGAAACAGAGCGGCGTAAGATTTACGGACACCGTTTCTAGCTATGACAATGACAAGTACAACGAAGAACAGGACTCTAGTGCCCAAAATGCCAACAGATACCAATCCGATCAACTGCAAATGCGTGATGGTTCAGCTTCTTCAGCACCTGCAAAAAACGAGGGGCAACCACATCAGATTCGAAGTAGCAGTGCACGTGAAAATATGCCGAAGACAGCAACATCATCTGCAGAATCAGCAAAGGGCGATGATAGCGAGACAAATCGTGCAGTTCCTTCGCGAGAGAATCGATTCACCAAGTCGCAACAGAAGCAGACCGGGAGTGAAAGAATGCCCATACACAGTGACGAAGACCACCATGATGAAGGTGATGCGCGGACCGGTGTGAATCCGTCGAGTAACTATGTTGATTTTGACGCGGACCGGATGAACGAAAGCAATGAGCGTTTGAGTGAACGTCAGGAGAATCGTCGCTCTCATTCTGAAAGACGTCATGAGCAATTGAGACCGCCAAAAAACACCCTTCAAGACTCTCCTAACGGTCCTCAAGATGCTCTGTCAGGATCGAAAAGTGATCGACGACAAGAATCTCCTCACCAGCGCTCACATTCTTTAGGGCGTGACCACAAGCATGATGTTACTGTCGATGACAAAGCTCAAGTTGTGGCTGCTAGAGTTGATAACACCGATTCTTCAGGACGTGGCCAATACATGACAACTAAAGATGATAGAACCCGTTCTTCAGGACATAGCCAAAATACGGCTGCGATATATGACAGAACCGAAACTTCAGGACGTGGCAAAACTAATTCTTTAGGGCGTGGTCAAACTATGGCAGCTAGAGACGACAACACCAATTCTTCCGAACGCGGTAAAAACATGTCTGCTAGAGATGTCTCGGTACGTGGCCAAAACGTGGCCGCAAAAGGTGACAGAACTGATGAAGATAATGAAGACTCCGGCGATTCCAAGGAGAGCATTCCTGTAGAGGATCTGTCCAGACAAACTCGCGATAACCAGCAGCGTCGAACTCATGGAGGCGCTGAAAACGACAGTGCAATGTCTGAACAATATTCGTCTACTACGAAGCGAGAGTCCATTATTTCCCCAGCGCGAAATGATATCGACAACGATGCACAATCATTTAGTGATGCCAGTGAAGATGATATGGACGATGATAAAGAGGTAAACTCCATTGACGAATCCTTTGTGTCTAATGGAAGTAGCAGCAGCCGCTCTAACAAACAAAAGGAACAGACTCGACAAGTATTTGGCGAAATGTCCTCGCGTGAACGCAGCATCCAAGATACACAAGAAACACTAGAAAATGAGCGTAAACGACAACCGTCTTCACGTCCCAGTTGCAATCAACCGATTTCAAGTGTTCTCGACAGCGATGATGATTTTTCTGACGGTCCTGACACGCCAAACGTTAAACAACATCGCCGAAAGTACACTAAAAGGAAACTATCGCGAGTTCCTGATGAAACTCACGAATTTGAAGCACAAACGCACAGCAAACGTTTTTCTTCTCGGCCGAATTCCGCCCGCTACCGCGAAAATCGACGTACTAGTCGTCGTTTGCTTGATTCTGACACTGATGATGACAGTAGTGACGAGAGTTTGAGTGATAATGATAGCCGATATGAAGATCAGAGTTCGTACACGCGTCATCGTTCACGAACAGACCGAGCTCACTCTCATCGTTCAACCAGAAAGCTAGAGTATCAACCACAATCGAAAAAATATCCTACTCGCAGACGAAGCAACCAAGATTTACACTTTCCGCTGGATTTACCTCCAAAGAAGGTCACGCCGGTCAATAGCAAGACTCGAAATGAATCGAAGTCGAAAGGATTGACCAAGAAACCTTACAAACTTCCCGATGGTATTGTGTGGCCACCTGGAATGGAGGAGGAGTGCATCGCTCGACTCGGCCTTGATGGTCACCACCCGATAGCACCTCCGGGACTGGAACACCTTGTGACAGAGGAACAATGGGGAGATTACTGGACGTGGCTGCACTGGTACTCTTCATGGCAGATGTGGTATATGAAGAACGGCAAAAAGCCAAAGCGCAAGTCGGGTAAGGAGAAGCGAAGTGGACGTCGCCGTGCAGATGTCGATGAATTCCCCGATATCGAAGCAGAGTACTACAATAAACACGGTGTTCGCAACGCTAACTGGTGGATTGATGTTGGCTCCAACAAACACCAACATCGACACCGTCGAGATCGATATATTGAATAAATTCATGCTCATCTGCTCTCATTGTTTTGGATAGCAGATCATGTCGTCTTGGGTTTCTCAAATTCGCAGTTTGTGAAAATACTAAACAGGAAGCTACATCCTTTTCAACATTTTTTTATAATTGTCAGTTGAATGCATTGCAAGTTGTAGTTGATGACAAGAAATGAACTACTTGTCTATCTACGATGGAAAATGCCTCGTTTTTCTTGTTTTGAGACGGGTACGTACATGAACACTACTCGAAATATGTATTATTATGAGAAAATATGTAATATTACGAGAGCAAGGCCAAAATGGGAGCGACAATGGTCGTTTCGTCCCAAGTAAGAGACGTTCACTTGTGCTCGTCGTTCGTGACGAGAACGCTGGCACTCCTTTTTCGGTGCCCCGAAGGTAGGTGTCAGCGTCAAATCCTGCGTATGAACCATGCTTCATATGAGTGACGTGACTGAGGGGCGAGGTGAGGACACAAATAATGTCAACACCTTTTTCATGCCAGAGGAAGCTTTACCTCAAGCTCGAGAGGAACTGTCAAAGACAATTAACGCCGATATTGAGAGAACGGAGCCATTGCAACCAGATCCTGTTGAGAATGTCGCCAAAGAAAATTCGCCAACAGCTAACGTTATCATCAAACAGCAACATGACGTGGATAAAACACGTACCAGACCTCGACATTCTGGACAAGGAAGGAGGCGATTATACCGACGGATTCGGAGAAAGGTGGTTAATTTTTTCTCGCATGACCTTCCACTACTTCGCTCCCCAGAATCGATCCGTTCAATGCCGTGGAAAACACGCATTAACTTTTACCTCTCAAACCCTGAAGAATCATTAATCGGTTGGCATCTACAGCAACTCATAATGTTTTTGCTCTTTATCAACATCGGTGTCATGGCTGCCGAAACAGTTGATGGACCACGATATGGCAGCTCCGATCCAGCTTATCCCTACATGCCTGGAGATAATTTCTTCAATGCTGTCGAGGCTTTTTTTTCTTTCATCTACGTAGTTGAGTTTGCTGTACGATGGTCAACTGTGCCAAATCAAACAATTTTCTGGAAATCGGTACCGACGTGGATAACTTTTCTGGCGGCGATAGCAGCGCTGCCTAGACTAGCTGGACTGGCGACGAAAGCTGACACGAGTTTGGCAGATACATTCATGTTCAATATGCGAATTCTCCGCGCTGTTCGGTTAATCGTACTGGCTCAAGCGTACGTTGGTACAAAAGTCCTTTTCAGGGCAGTGACTGCTGCTATCCCTCCACTAACGATCACGGTATGCTGCATCTTAGCTTCCATTTTATGATTATGCTGGTACTCAGTGTGGTGTATTATTTTGTAGCTCTTCTTTCTACTCACGGTTGTGATGGTATTTGCCACCGCCATTTTCTACGCCGAGCCATGTTACGACCTTCAAACATGCACTTT
This sequence comes from Phytophthora litchii, assembly GCA_002812785.1. Classification (NCBI taxonomy): domain Eukaryota; phylum Oomycota; class Peronosporomycetes; order Peronosporales; family Peronosporaceae; genus Phytophthora; species Phytophthora litchii. Next base: position 9,417 of record PCFV01000843.1, read on the forward strand.
CACTGATATCCTGAATACGGGCTACTTTGTTATGCTCACGTATGTCGAGCTTTGTAGTACTAGATGATAACAAATCAACTAACTACAGACTGTATTGTTTTTTGCTTTAACAGGGTAGCAACTGTAGGATATGGTAACCAGCTTCCATCGATGCACAACGCGGGGTCACTTCTCCTCGTGTGTACTGTTATGATCTTTGGAACAGTTTACTTTTCGATGCCTCTCGCGATTGTTGGTATCAAATACGAATTGGCATGGACGGAATATGACGAATTTGCTCGGAATGCAAAGTTGGAGCTACCGAATCTTACAAAGAGATCGTCTTCAAATCTATCACTTGAAGCATCCCGACGACAACTTCTCGCCATTGAGACAACTAATGACGATACGTTGGAAATAATTGAAGCGCATACAATGAAATACGCGAGCTCAATCGCATGTGATCGGTTCTACAAACTATCCCAAGCGATATTGCAAGTTGATCTCTCACTTCAATATATTGTATCTCCTACTAACGCAGCGGATACTCCCAAGACACTAGAAACTGTTATCCAAGTTACTAAGCGGCGCAGCGATGGAGCTTCTCAAGCTCTAGATGGGATCATGTCTGTAATCAAACTTCATTCTCGAATTTGTGCAGAAGCGCATGAACTGCTGTCAGCTCAAAGACCACAGACAAAAGATGACGAGACAGATCTGGATCGCTTCATTTCGAGTAGCAAGCTTGCCAGTAAAGAGCACCATGACTTTAGATCACACAACACAACGAAAATGAGCCGTGCCAAAGGTGCTCTCGCGTCGATAGGGTCCAAGGCTGTGAAAGCCATTTCGCGTCAAGATTACCACCTAAACCCGAAAAGCCTGCGTGCAAGCATTTGGAACACTTTCGAGTATCGACACGATACTCATACAGCTCGCGTTGTGAACAATGTGCGAATGAGTGTCATAGTGCTTAGTATCGGCGTCTTCTACTTGCAAACTACCCCAGAGCTGCAGAAAACAGGACTACAAACATTTCTCTGCCAGCAAAATCTTCAAGATTATTGCGCCAGGTACGACGAACCCGGTTGCTACGTTTTCAAGGAAACATCAGGATCAGGATCCAATATATCTGTCGAAGTGACAGACCAGCTAGTAGATCTCGATTGCTCCATTGGTGATCCAGATGAGACGTGTTATGCAGCAGGTGTGAATTTTGGATCGGATAATTTCCCACTTTCGTGCAGTGACGTTTTCCCATCCAAGTATGGTATCGAACATGTATGTAAAAACCGCCTTTGTAATCCACCCGTGCAGTTCATTTTCGACATGGAACCGTATTGGGTCTACATCGAATCCATGTTCGGCATCTGGTTCACGATTGAGCTCGGGTTACGTGTGTATTCACACCCAGTGCGACGTCATCTTTGGGGAGACTTGAAATTTCTTGGAAGTGTTATCTTTTTGATTCCATTCTACGTCGAGCTTGGGGAAATCATGACGGGAAAGTGGCCAACGTATTCAGTCGTACCAGCCATACCGTCCTTCTTCAGCGTGATTCGGTTTATGAAGTGTCTTCGTATTCTCAAGCTTGGGTCACATATTCCAGGTTCCCGAGTCTTGATTAGGACCGCTCAATTAATCATGGAGCGACTTGCAATCCCGGTAAGACCTGTACGTACAACGCGCAAAATCTTCATCTTACTCTCTTGTAGCTTTTCTTTTTGTTTTTAGGTTGTGTGGTCTCTGCTGCTGTTTTCTTTGAGCTGGAGCGAGGAACCGAGTGTTTCGTCGGGCATACCTGTTTGTGGTGGCACAAGAACGTCTTGACAGTCGAAATGTCGGACGGGTTGCCAACTGGCAAACGTGTGCTCGTGCAAAACACACTTCTCACGATCATCACCGACATGTTACATTCGACTTGGTTTTCACTTGTCAGCTTTACGACTGTCGGGTATGGAGATTTATATCCACGTACTTCTTTGGGGAAGCTCGTGGATATTGTCGGTATGATCTTCAGCTCCTGCTACACAGCAATGCCACTGACTTTGGTTGGTGGTCAATTCTACATCTGCTATGAAGTTCACGCTCAAGAAAAGAGACTTCAAAGGGTAAGTGCTGCTTCCACGGTGGGGTTGTTTTGCCTGCTTTCTAACTCTGTGGCTGCCAGGAGAGAGCACTCAAGCGAATTAAACCTGACGAAAGTGGTTCAACAGCCATAGTCCATAGCATGATGCAGGCTTTTCCAAGCGCACGTGAACCAGCGGAAAAACGCGAGACAGCCGTACCAAGTCTTCCGAATGTGGACTCAACTAGGATTAACTCCCAGGCCCGAGTTGACACGGTTGATGGTCTCAAATCAATTCCTTTACTATCACCACGCACGGCGTCGACTTCGTCGTCACCATCAACGGTTCGGGAAGAGGAAAACGCAGTGGCAGCGCAGAGCTATACTCACACAACTGAAGTGCAGATTATCAACAACTTTTTCATGATGCAAAAAGTTTTCCACGAGACGATCAAAGACATCAGTCTTCTCAATCAACTGGGAATTGAGCGCGTGAACTCGATGCGCAAACTTTCAAGTGAAGCTGCCACCACCCTGTCCAGTGTACGACAACGTGAACAAACAATTGAGGTTAAGATCTCCGAAAACATGGAGTTTTGTTTGGTACGTACATGTAGTCACTCCGAAAATGAGCTCGGATCCTGTAAACTAACATCTGAATTGTGGTACAGACGGCATGCTTGAATTTTGCAGGAATGATGGAACGCATTATTGAAACGAAGCGAAAGAGAAAAAAGAAACACTCGGTCATTCACACCAATGCGTTGCTTGCCGCGGCTGAGTTATCAAATGAGCTGCTGCAAACTTCCATTTCTCCGTCGAGTAAGTCCCACAAGTCCAATCATAGCAGAAAATCGATCAGTGACAACGATAACGAAGTCGGGCCAAACAAGAACCTTCAGGCGAAGGCGAAGTCATTCAAGAGAGTCGCCACACTCTCGAAAATCTTGGCTGCCCAAAACGTTCAAAGCCAAAACTCGCACAAAAACCACTGGGCGGAGTTTACCAACAAGAAAGATCAACGATAAGTACACTCGCCAAAGTTGAGTGGGCTGGTCTTGATTTTGATCATGTAGTAGGTACGACATACAAAATTGCTGTTCGATCCTCAAAATTCTTTTGACTCCGTGCATGTGACTCGTTACTTCTGCAAGTGACCAAATGGCCAACATCGGAAGAAGCATCATCACTGCGTCACAGCTCTACAGACCGGCAGCTTCGTGATGATCTTGGACAGTCAGTTGGCATTTGAGCTTTTTAGTACTCCTCGCCGAACTCCTCATCGTCACCCTCAGCAGTCTCAGTCGACACCTCCTCGTAGTCCTTCTCCAG
>PCFV01000844.1:0-12785 GCA_002812785.1 Phytophthora litchii
CATGGCGATTTCTTCTCCACTATCATCGATAACGTTGCTGCCAGACCCTCCAATGTTGTAGCGCGCAATGTTGAACCCCAACGCTGGAAGTTTGAGTACGTCGGCTGTATTTCGAATTAGAGTTGATCTGTTCATGGTGAAGAACAATTCTGCCAGTTCCTCACTGACAAATTCGATGTCTCCATAAACGTTGGTCCACCAAGCGAGCGACGTTCCCCATCCTTCCCAAACTACTTCGGAGGGTTTAGCTGCAATTGTCACGCGTGGAGGAATGTTAATCTCAACGTACTGATCAGCCTCAACTTGCACAGACTGGAAAGCTACAAGAGCCACGATTGCAACGAAAGTTTTCAGCCTTGATGTTTGATTCCAAACTTGACTTTGTCGACGCCGAAAAAAAGCAAAACTGGGAGATTCAGTCATGCAAGGTGAACGCGCCGCGGAAGCAGAGGAAGATCGTGGGTCACATCAACATCCAAAACACATAATCATCCAATTTGGGTTTCTTGGAATGGTTTTGGGGAGGCACGTCACCGACTGAAGACTGCTACAACGTGAAATACTTCATTGCAATACGTCATACTTCATCGTCCCGGCTCGGTTAACTGTTTTTTAATTTTTACTCAAAGTCACTTTGCCATCACCACTAAAACTATGCCCAGACAATCAACCATTTCTTGCTTCTAATGTGGAGTACTGTGCCAACCGACAGCGATGTCATAGCCGACAACCGCCTCAATGATGTGGTGGCACTTGCCGACAGACACTAGCAGCCGACCACGTAAACCTGCAGCTACATAATCTACGGTGCCGCATCAACAGCGGAAATCAAACAATGGTTGGTGCTAAGTAATTGTCGACAGGGTATGCCCATCATTAGGAAGCAGGACTAGAAAGATTAAACTGCTTGTTATTGAACTTCCTTCGCAATCTGCAAACAAGCGTGTAATACGTCATTGTCTCTAATAATGCTAGACATCAGTCAACGTGATTTGGATCGAGCCGCATGGTTCTGTTAGATAAGAACCAACTCCGCCACTCAAAATAGGGGAACAACTTTGACATTGACGTTGTTCCTCCTATCTTAAGCATCAATGCACTCATTATTTATACTACAGAGCAGTGTAGATTTCCACCATCCACCTGGGCGGAGCGAGATAGCTCGCTTCTCGTCCTCGCAATCGAGGACGGAAAATCAATCTGGCACTTACCTTGAAAACGTGAGGTGGGTCTGCCTAAAAAAGCTCAACCACATCAAAATTCCAAGCGTTCGTTCACCGATCACAAACTTACTTGCCTAGACTCCATCAAGTCAGCTGAAGCGGGGATTTTTCCATTATCCCATTGTAACCATGGCAGACACGATGCAACGTTCGGGCCTATTCATCGACACGGACTTGCCCAGACAAGAAGGTCGAGCTAAAACCAATGTAGCACCTGCCGGATTCCTCGAACGAGCATCCAAGATATTGTCAGCTCACCTCAATGCAGCAATTGACGATGATCTCAAGAAGGACGGCACCCCTACTTCAGATGTTGTTAGTCCAGGTTGGGGCTCCACCATTCCGAAGGAACGATTCCAAGATATGGACATGCTGGAAAGTGGTCATGCTCGTGAATATCTTGCTGAGGAATGCCTGAGTCCGACTCAAGCGAAAGCATGGACATATTCAACTGTTGAGCGCACCAACAAGAACCAGTACAAAATGTATTGGAACAATGATCAGTTCTTGCTCAGCGCCAAGCAAGTCGGTGGTACATTCTACATCTCGCAGTACGAAAACTTTCCCGAGTCGGGCGAAGCAGAAGAACCTATGGGTCACTATTGCGCTGTCCTGCGTAAGGCAACCGACCACAATTTTAAGCTCTACAGTTGCGGTTGTGAGGGCTGTGACCAGAGTTTTAGCACATACACGTGCAGCAATGTCAGTGAGGATGCCACTGCCGAGGCTGTCGAAGGTGCCGATCGTCAACTTCTCGCGGATATTTCGCACTTCACCAAAGCTGCAGGTGTTGTTGGTTCCGAGATGCGGTGCTTTGCGGTTGTCATCCCTGCTATCATGGAGGACAAGCGGTCTCGAGTTGTGTGGTGCCCTCGTGTCAGTCGTGGCATCACCACTTCGGGCGGCACACCTCGAGGCATTTCCAGTACCAAGTTCATGACTTCACCGTCGCCACGCAACAAGTTCCAGCACATTTTCACGTTTGACACGCCCACAAGCGATCGTATCAAGATTGGAAGTAAGTTGCCAGTCTGGTGCCCTGAAGTGAATTCGCTCATGCTGAAATTCCATGGCGGTCGAATCCGCGAAGCTTCGGCCAAGAACTTCATGCTCATGCTCGATGAAGAACCAGCAGGAAGCGTGAGTCCTGTACCGGACCCCACAGGCAACAACCGCGTGGTCATGCAATTTGGCAAGTTCTCCAAATCCAAATTCGCTCTCGACTTCCGGTTCCCATTGGCACCAATCCAGGCGTTTGCCATCGGACTCTCCTCCTGCGCCTGGAACGTCAAGGCCACGACTACATAGCCAAAGCGAAGTATGTACCATATCCTGGATGCTGAGTACATCAGAACTAGCTACGCAGTCTACTTCTTCAAAATATATTAATATGAACCACCCTGATGCATGAAAAATGTTTGAAATTATATGTTGCTTGATGCGAATGATCCCTTACTTCTCGTCAGCCTCTTCTGGTGTTATTGTGTAGCTTTATCTTCAACAGGGGAAGCAACTTCCTCTGTGGTCTTGATCGCAGGAGATTCAGTTGCGACATCATCAGCGTCAGGAGTAGCTTCCGTATTAACTGATGCTGGTTCTCCATCGACAGGCTCACTCATTACATCTGCTTCAAGCGAAGCTGCGGTATCTGCCAGTCTCGTTTCGGTAGATGCATCTTCAGGGTCATCGTTACTCTTGCCTTCAGTGACGATTGTGATGATTTCTGTTGCAGCGACAGCAGTCTCGACGTGATTTTCGTTCTTGTTAACTATTGGCGTCACCTTCTCCAAGGGCACGTGCTTAAGGGAGTGTTCTCGCCGCACTTCTTTCACGCGTTTCCAGGCATTCAAGATTTGTTTAACAGGATAGCGATACTTTTCGTTCGCTTCAATGGCGTACGACTTGACAGGAGCTTGCATGGTCTCCCACGACAGTTTTCGATCCCCAGCCGCTCGAGCCACACCATTCTCATGAACAGTATCCTTCAGCCACACGCACGTAAGCTCGTATGTGTTGTCAACCTTGCATCTCTGGAAACCAAGACCCTCATCTGGTCTGTACCTTCGCGATACAGACATTACAAAAGACTCCGTAAACTCTGGCAATAAGACCACCGGTAATTTTTCTTTTTTCTTTTGCAGACGACGTTCAGCTTCCTTGGCGCGGGCCTCGTCATCCTTTGTAAACAATACATGAAACAACTCGACTGGGAGTAACGCCATTTGCTTGAGGAAGGCCAGCATTTGTCGGAGCACAACAAACACGAGCTTACCGAAAATCATGTACAACAGGAGGCCAAACGTAACAGCGAAGCACAATATCGTCATCAGCATCACTTGAGAGAACACGATCTTAACCAAGAAACCATGTTGCCCGAGAATGTCATACTTTCCGATTTTATCCGTCAGGATGCCATACAGCTCATCGGATGTAGCATTGGGATGATCGAGTAAAACTGCTTTCAGCCCCACGGATCTCAAGAGCCATGGCAGGTTGAGCACGCTTCCTTTCAAAAGATCTGTATTCCCATACATCCATGCAGAGAAACCCAAGTGCATCGCTAAAGTCCAAGGCAGCACCTGGATCGTCACCTTACCGAGAATTTCATCGTAAGTTGTTTTCACACTGTACAGGTACAAAATTGACAGTTTGTCGAACCAGTAAACACCTGCACTAGCCACCGTAGCAATGAACAGCAGTATGGGTGATCCGCCACAGAACACCATAGTCACAAAGACAGAGTTAAGCACCATCGGGTACCGCTGTGAGATGTCGAAAGTTGGACCAGCATACAGCTTATCCATTTTCGCCTGAGTGCGAATTGAACTGCGCTTGCGCCAGCGATAAATCGGAGACACGACGTACATGTGCATGAACAGCGTGATCTGCGGCAAAAAAGCGTTAAGCAGCATGGTCGTTGCGATACCCATACCAACAGTTGGATACCAACCACGTTCAAAGTCGGCGTACTTGCCACCCAACAGCTCCTTGGCAACCTTGACATTACCTAACCCAAAGGATGCATTAACCAGCATGACGATAATGGCGGTATTGAGGAACTGGGCGACAAACATCCGCACTGCCACTCTGATTGTCCTTGTCGACTCACTGGAGTGGCGCTCGAAAACTGCAAACATGCGCAGAATGTTGTTCAACAAAAAGTTGACTATAACAACGATACCGGCAGCAAATAGCATGAATGAGTTCTTGATAAGGTAGTCTTTGGTAAATCCCCGGCATGGCTTCGCTTCCCACAACTTCTTCGGTCCTTTGATGAACCCGTACGTCCTGATGCTATTCGTCAGTTCTGACGAGCAAAAGCAATACAGCACGTTACTAGCATCGTACGCATCACAACTCATGTCTTCAGACAGCACCAGATCATTGTAATAGAAGCATGGGAGTGTGTTGCACACTTGAGTACTTTTCTCGGAGATGCACGGATCCACACATCGCTCGGGATTCGGGTAGGTTGGTCCATATGACAACCGGGTCGAGTCTAAATCGTTCAGGATTTCGTTGGTGTACGCGACGTAATAGCGCTCCTCTCCGGAATCTCCTGGTGTGCAGTTCTGTGACTGATACCAAGCCAGTGACCATGGAATCGGTCGCTTTTGAGCATTTAAAGAGAACGATGTGTCCGCATAGTACACTGCAGGAAGAGATTGGTCACAAAGTCCATCCGGTGGAGTCTTGTTTGCAAATTTTTCCTGGGTCGACTGTGCTGCCGAGATGATCGCGCACGAAATAATTAAAAGCAGCACTGTCACCAAGTTCGTCACAAACTGCCGATAAAAGCGCCCGCGTTTGGTAACTTCAAGGTTTTCCCACATGATATTCGACGGCTCGGGCGCGGAAGTCACAATGAGCGGGAACGTCTTGCGGAAGCGTAGCTCCTCCGGCTGCCCTTCACGTGCTAGCCAGTGAGTTGACTGACGATAGTCCTGCATACATCGACGGCGAGATTCCAGATTGTTGAACACCACGAAAGCGCACTCACACGCTTCCCAGTTAAACGCTTGCTGGGTGTTTGTTGCTGCTGTCTTAGCTGCATGTGCAGCAGCTGACAGCTTGTCCTTTGATGTCTGATGCTTCTCTTTATTCCCCTTCATTTTCTTGTTTCCTTGTGCTTCCGAAAGTGCGTTCTTAATAACCGCGATCTTTTTGTCCTTCCTATCAATTCGGGCCTGTATTTTCTTCAGCTTTTCCCTCGATGAGTGGATCAATTTCTCATCTGCAGGTTTGAAATCACTGGGTGAGAGCATCTTCTCGGCCTCTAACGTTTTAATCAATTGCTCGATCTCGTCTCTCTTGTCGCCGAGAGATTTCGTGGATAGGTAAGTACGTAACAGTCCTCCAGTAGGGTGAGCAACGCTGACTTCCGCAATCCAGGTGTTGAGATAAAGATCCTTGTTAATTGTGGTAGACCCTTCCAAGTGATCCACATTCGAGACAACATTTCGATTCACTGCTTTCTTCGAACGAGAGCGCCTCACTTTATGTCGTCTACCCCAACAACAGCCAAACCATAGTTTACGGTATGTTTCTCTCTTGGTTAAGTCATATAGGTTGTTGAAGTGCTCCAGAATCTCTTTCTCCGTTGCATCTGTAGGGAGACCACGCACCATCACAGCGTACCTAGCAGGCGTCAAGTGCTTGTTCTGATGTTCTTTGATAGCTTTCTTGGAACGATACGAGTAGAAGAAGAGGAAGCACATGAAAAAAAGCGAGTACAGCACGTCGATAAGGGTGACAATCCACGTGACTGTCTTGGGGTTCGACGTGAGCGGTGTATCAACAGTCTGCCACGTACAATCAATGTCACCAATTGGAAGACAACTGCGAGCTGAAGCAGCCGTATCACTGTTGACGCCTCCGTTTCCGATCGAGGAATATGCGAGTTGTAGTGGATCCACCATCTTATTGGTAATTCCATGGCCATATGAGTTCACCATGACAGCTGGAAGAGAAATGATGCCCATACAGAGGAAGGTCACGCTTAAGTACTTGGTCAACATAAAGTAAAGCTGCATACCGATACCAAGTGCTCCAATGTCATCCATATTGGCCTGGAATACCGACTTCACTCCCTCACCCAAACGAACCTTTTTCGCTCTCCCTTCTGCCTGCTCGATCATGAATTTTAGCCGTTCATCCCTGTTCTTGCCCTGGAAAGATGTGAATCTAGACGACGACATTGCTTTTTGCCTTGGTGACTCTGAAACAGCAACGGTTTCTTCCAACGAAGCCATCTCCAAGGCTTGGTGTGGTTCAAGTGTGATGTGACTGTCAACAGCAGGTACGGGTTGGTCGTTTGTCTTCTCATCTTTCTCAGATGACAAAGGTTCCACTTGGATTGAAGCATCTCCAATGGCATCCTCATTAGACCCGTCATCGCTCGATCCATTTTCTTCATCCTCTGGTGACACTATATCTTGACTTGGACTCTTTCCTTCAGACAACGCATCTGCTTGTTCTTCAGTTTCCAGAACTTGCTCCGCAGTTCCTTTCAACTCTTGACTTGGACCTTGTTCAGGTAATGCATCTGCTTGCTCTTCGGCTACTAAAACTTTCTCTTCATCTTCTTTCACTTCCTCATTTGAGTCGTCTTCTTTAGACAACACATCAGCTGGTACTTCAGCTTCAGAAATCTGTCTCTCATCTCTTGTCATTTTGTGACTTGGATCTTCAGGTAATGAATCTGTTTGATCTTCGACTTTTGATACCTGTTCGTCATCTTTCTGTTCTTCAGGCATCGCATCTGCTTGATCTTCGGCTCTTGGTACCTCCTCATCGTCTTCGTCTTCATCTTTACTCAAATTCTCTTCTTCAGGTAACACATCCGTTTGATCGACAGCTTCTAATAGCTGCTCGTCGTTTTCTTCCTCCTCTTCAAATTCTCTTTTTCAGGTAACACATCCGTTTGATCGGCAGCTTCTGATAGCTGCTCGTCGTTTTCTTCCTCCTCTTCACTTGAATCCTCTTGTTCAGATGAAGCATCGTCTTCCTCTTCGGCTTTCGAAGCATGTTCTACATCTTTTTCCTTTTCCTTTGAATCTTCTTTTTCAGGTACCACTTCTTCTCGCTCCTCATCTTCCTCCTCTTCACTTGAATCCGCTTCGCTTGAATCCTCTTCACTAGAATTATCTTCAAGAAAATGAGTCGTCTGAAGAGGATTCAAATGATCTTCATTTTCCGAAATTTGCGCATCATCTCCTTCCTCTGCTTGATCAGATAGTTCAGAAGTCTCAGGCGGAACTTCGGCCATGTCGACCTTTTCAACCTCTTTTCAGAAGCTCAGATCCACAGGAGATTATGTACACTAGTTCGCACCAGTGATTCTTGATGAATGCACTGCCCTGAACTGTGCTAAGTTGCAACTCCTTTTCTACGGCGGAGTCGGGTCGTTACCGAGGTGGTGACGGCTAGTACTGGGGTGGTTTCATCGATTCCAACAATCTCGTCGCTGTCGCAATAATGGAATCGACAACGTCCACACTTCGTTTAATGGAGAAGTAAAGAGGCGATCCGTTTCGCTGTTTTAGGTTTTTGTCGGTAACACCTGAGGGCGTGCAGCTACCACAGCTAGTCGAAGTTGTCGCAAAAATGATGCAGGCAAATCGATTAGCTGGTCTGATGGTATTGTGTCGAACCATTTTACAATTGCACACAATACCCGACGTCGCGATTCCAACCCTGTTGATGCCGTGTACTCCAGGATCAACTCAACGCACACTCTTGAGCACGTGACAACCAGCTCGAACTCTTTATCCGTTGAAGAAGATATGTCGGTAATCGCTTCGGTCAATAAGACCTCGTACAGCCAGTCGATGACACATTCCACATACTTCTCTGTCTCTGGATTCCGAGTGTCACTTGCAATGGTCATCGCAATATGACCAACAATTGATATGATACCACACTTGGCCTCAACGTCTGCATTCACAAACAATTCTTGACACCGTTCAATACTAAAGGTTTCAGTGACGAGATCGAGACCAAATACTGCCGTACATATCTCCATACTCTTAGCAAACTCGAAATAATCGATGGGGGAACCACCTTGTTCTTCAAGCGATGACGATTGACAGGCTTCTGCAAGCTTGCCGAACAGCTTCTTCATGTACGTTCTTGGCAAGGACGGATCAGTTGCATCGATTTGTTCCAGGTCAGGCATCTGAACTGCATCCGCGATGCGATGTAACATTGTCCTACTTGACTGATGCAGCAAAAATTCGTCTCTTGCGGCAGCGACACCCGATATGACTGTGAACGCTTGGAGTAAAGTCTCTTTTAGCATCACTTGACGCTCCATGCAATGCTGACCAAACTCGCGCTCCAGAATCGCTGGGTAGATTTCCACCATCACCATCGCAAAGTACAGACCTACGATGTCTGGGCTGGCACGTACAATATCAAATAACAACACACGTGAGCGACTCAACTGCTCAGTTGACTTGCACAGATGTGTGTGGAGCGCACAAATGTGTTCCAAGAACGCTTTGTCGTGGCTCACTTTGATGTGCTGTGTTACAAGTTGTGGCACCTTGCACACTGACAGGAAGTCGCCGATGTTTGATCGTTCCTCGATCAGCCCACCTTGAAGATACAGTAAACACTCGTCCACCAGCGACTTTGTTAACGAATTCGGGGCAATTAAGACACCTTGCTGCCGAGCTTCATCACCACTACACATGAGTCTAATCAGTACTTGATTGCATAGCCAGCTCAGACCCAGTTTGGTGTCTTGCAGCACACGTCGGTATCGTGGGGTCCGGAAAACGCCGAGTGCTCCGCGCACAGCCGTAATAGGGGAGACATCCAGTGTACGATACGTATCAACAAGAATCCGACACAGCGTTGTCTGTCAAACAAGTAGTAGAGACAAACATGGGTTAGATAAGTAGGATCGTGGACCATACAGGGATTACGTACCACGTGAGCAAGATGTGTATCAATAAATCTGGAGCTCTGGGCCACCAATGCTGCCATAGTACGTCGGGTGTATGAATTGTCAGCTTGCTCACCCTTACCCAGCACAATAGTTTTCTTGAATGTTGCGATAGATTTCTTCACCCGGCGCTCGTCTTTGGTCTCAATTAACTTCTTTTTTTCGTTGCTATCGTCCTTATCTACACGTATAGTTTCCTCCTCGGCTGATTTCGAGACTTTTTCGGTTTTTGCCTTCTTCTTTGAAGTAGCCTGAGAGTCATCCAAGTTTGCATCTTCAGCTTTCCTGGGTTTTCCAGTAGCACATTCGTCACTAGGAGAAGGAACTTCAAAATCCTGTGAATAAGTTCGTAGCTCATTGGATTCTGAAGTTGAATTGATCTGAGAAGAACCTGGGAGTTGTCTTGCATTGTTCGTAATAGTGTCCTCCACTGTAGACTTGTCGGGTTCTAATTGTTTCAAAGAGGGAACTTTTAATGGAGTCTGCGTATCGGTGCTTTCAGTTGAAATTGACTCAGTAGCAACTCCATCGGCAATCTGGGTAGACTGAGTAGATTCTGGAATATTTTCTTGAGCTGGTATCAACTTCTTAGCAACAGTATTATTGGGGTCGCCATTGCTACGATTAATCGAACCTGTATCCAGCTCCAGAGGCTCACAACCTTGTGATAACAACTTCACGTCAACTATAGGTGAATATGCGTCTTCAGTTGTAATGACTCGTTTCTTTTCGACTGGAGTCGCTAAAACAACAGCATCTTTATCGATAGTCGTAGAGAGGGATGCTCTTTGCCCATCATCACCCTCGACATGATGGAGTGTAGCCTCCTTCACAGCAGATTGTTTACCAGTATCAGTAGTGGGTGTGGGTAGTTTGTCCGTACTATCAACCATACCCTCGTCTCCACCTTCATCAGAATCGCTGTCACTATCACTTGAATCACTATCACAGCTAGAGCTGCTAGAGCTGGAATCCACTCTACCCTCGTTTCCATCCGCACTCTTTTTCTCGTAATGCTCTGGCTCAGAGTCTGCATCCAACGCTGCAAACTCATCGTCAAGCTCGTCATCAATAGACATCAGCGTCCGCGTGCTTTGAGAGGTGACAGCCATATTCTTCATAGTTCCGTTTACTACGTCTGTTTGAGTGGTCTTTGTCGTGTTGGCATTATTTTTCTCACCCTGGTTGCCGTTTTCTTCATCACTGCTGGTTTCCAAATCTTTGTCAATTTCGTTGGAAACAGCTAGATCAAACCCACCACTCTGTAAATGTTCAGCAGCACTACCACTTTCTGTCCTTGCCAGAGATCCAACAGGGGCAGCTTTATTCACTGAACCAAGTCCATCAGTTCGCTGAGTCACTTCACGGTCATCATCATCTTCACTGCTCGATTCCAATTCCTTGTCGATTTCATTCTGCACTGTTAGATCAACTCCACTGAACAATGTACTCGAACCACCACCACCACTACAACTCCTTGCTGGCGTTTTGGTCACAGCTTTACTTGTAGTTGTACCTGCTTCACCTGTCCTCTTTGCGGTACCTTCTTCTTCGTCGTCGTCACTGCTAAATTCCAACTCCTTGTCAATCTCACTTGACACTGTCAGATCAAACGCAACCAACCCAGAACCTGCTCCACCACTCCCCGAATCTTCCACAGCTTTAGTAAAGTGCAGTGGGTCCCCCGTTTCATCATTTTCATCTGAATCACTAAATGCCAGCTCAGCGTCCAACGCCGCACTCGTTTCATGAAACGTCGAATCTCCTAAAATCTGTAGTGGCTCCTGTAATGGCGGCACGCCATTAGTGGACGCTTTAATATCCTTCAATATTTCCTTCTGTCCACCAACAATAGGGTGTCTCGAGAGTTTCGGCACAATTTGGTCCATTTCGGACTGTGCGGACGTAATTTGTTCCCTGCTTCTTTTTCTCGACGAGATAGTGTCCACCACATTGTCCACCGTCTGCATGCCACTGTCCACCATGGTCTTCTTGTTAACTCGCTCCACATCCCCACTTAACAGCGTCTGACTCGTGCGCGTCACCGTTGATTTCGCAGTTTGCGTCGCTGTATTCTGCACTTGCTTTTTCGCTTTTACTGCCTGATTTAACGTGCTTTTATACTGCCTTTTGGTTTTTTCATGGCTCTTTCGCTCGTCTTTCAGCTGCTTTTTCAGCGTTTCTTCCGTCTGTAAGAGCGTTTCAACGCGAAGGCGATATTCTCTCAGTCGAGCCGCCGCCTCTTTGAGCTTGGACTTGGTCAACTGCTTGTACTCGCTACCCTTCTGGACCTGTCGCTTGAGGCGCGCAATACTCTCCGCTTGGCGCTCAATAATGTCCGCCTGTGAGATCTGCCCCGCGGCCGAGATGTCATCGTCCATACTATTGGCTGGTGATGATGGCTTGTTATAATGTTTCTAGGTTAACCTAAATTGTAGGTTCGCACTTGGGTGGTTTTTGACCAATGAAAACGACAGGCGATGACCTATCCTTTTTGACCAATGAAATCACGTTAAATTCAATGATTTTGACTAATGATAGTTTTCTCCAATAGAAACAGACTCCGGTTTAGTGCAGTTACTGTGAAATGCCATAAATAAGCGCACCAGTTTGCCACAAATAACCAACTCGTCCCGCACAGGTGGACGCAGCCGTCCTCCTCGAAGACATGATCTTGGGCTGTACTTGTCCACCATGCGCCTTGTCAAATTCGACGTGTGGGCTTAGTGACGAGTCTGTTTCATGGCACATCGCCCGCCACGATGTGCACGGCACAAACTTCCGCATGAACTGGGAGTTCCGTGGCGACAACAATGTTGACAGCGACAGCGATAGCATAGAAGACCTCATGGAGACGCTAGATGACATCGTCATCGAGGATTAACCAGCAGCAAAAAGAGATGTTAGTCGAAGGAACTTGCATCATTGGTAAACATTTAAAAAGTAACATCTGTGAAGCGTTCGAGTTTCTTATCATACATGACGTCGAACTCGAGAGCACGAAGTGACCGTCGGGTTTGCTCCTCGATGTCTCTTGCTCGCCTTTCCAGATTGATGATAACGGCTCGAATTATTGTCAACTCTTCTTGCTGTGCCTGGAGTTGTTGATTATTTGTCACTTGTGAAGAACGAAGTTGAACGAGTAGCGACAAGGATTGTCTTCATTGCACCCAACAAGAGTGTGGGGGTATGCCATAATGGTTGACTGCGCAAAGCATGAGGCTGAGAGAGATTTTGATGTTCATGTATCCTTCGAGTTTGCTCGTCATATCTACGATTACCATTTACTTGCAATTGCAATGGGAGAGCTCGCACACACCTCATCAAGGTGGCTGAACAGCTTAGTTTTGCATCGCTGTACTCTCTTGCGTTGTACAATGGACTGGAAGAAATGGATCACTGTCATTAAATCCTAGGTATGATCGATGGAATTGCAGTGTTTATAAACAGTATTCACTTGAGATGAATTGCGACCAAATCACCAAAAGACCTATGATACCCCTGGATAGCATCACAAGTGAAAAGTCTGACTTCGGTAACTTGATGCCACAACAGACCAAGAGGCTCAATGGTGCCCTGTGATAAATATGTCCATGTTGGCACTAACATCG
>PCFV01000845.1:0-12761 GCA_002812785.1 Phytophthora litchii
GGTCACCCTAATGTAACCCCGCTACATGTTTCCTGCAGTCAGCGGACTTGAGAGCCGAACTGTCCTGGCTTCCATTACTAACCGGCCAGTATGCACATCGAAGGTATGTACTTTGACTGACAATTTTGAAGCAACTGACTCAGTTGAACTGAGCAAGGCTGTAGCTACATACAGTGTACAAATCCTATTGCCACTTTAGGGAAGTTGATTCACGTACCGTATACAACAGCGATCATGTATAATCGTAAAAAGTTCTTTTATTCGCGTAAAAACTCTCGTAAAAACTGAACATGGGGGTATTACTTTGGCAACCATCCATGCCTCGATAACAGCGACACACAAGCAAAGTTACATACCCCTTGGTATACAGGGCTGTCAAAACCCATGGATGTTGCCATGATGAAGCCTGTCAAGGATAGTCTCAGATATATCTACATAAGCATGTGGTCCAGAACGGTATTCTTACGGTTGCAGCTCAATAGCGGCGGTATGTTGCTAAGTCAGTCCTGAAAGCGTAGGAAGACGTCAAGGAAGTCACTATTCGCAACAGGTTTCTGATAGTAGGTCTGCTTGCAATAGGTGTGTTCGCAACAGCCCTGCTACTTCGTGAAGGAATAGTTGAGTTGACATCAGAAAAATTATGGTTTTCGTGAGGTCGGATGTTGGTGGTAAGACGGGGTGTCACTTTATGATTTTGGTCGTGATGACATAAAAAGACACTTTTTACCAAGGACGACCGAAGTACCACTCGGTAAAACACTCAACATTCATTACATGATCGCCGATATATTCGGTAATGTACGGATAGTATCCCTGGCTTCTGATTTGGAAACTGGTGCTACTGCGACTGTGAGAAAATTGACTCAGACATGTGCAGTTCTACTGTACATGTAACAGATATTCCCGACTATCCCCTCGTTGTTCCTGGTATCATATATTATACATTTCTTTAAAAAAGCTGCACATTTTGCCTCGTAGTCTTTGATTGTGTGTGTGTTAGGTCGTCATATTTGAGCCACGTGATCCCCAGATTCGTGGCGTTCGATCGAGGTATCGCACGCTTCATTACGGTTTTTAGTTGCAGAGCTACAACGGTCAATGGCAGACAGCTTACCTGAGAGCTTCGTGGACCTGCTGGATGAAGTCAATGGAGAGGATTGCGAAAACGCAACGGACGCATTAGGTCCAATTGTGGACCTAAAACGCAGTCAGTCGTGACGAGGACGTCAACATTGACGTTATTTCTGCTACACGGGAGCTAGTGCGGCTCCGTCTCTTCGGTGTTGTTTCGTGTGAAGTTAACCAAGATGAGGACGCAGCAGATGCGTCGATGCAACATGTAGCAGCTGAACCGCCTAACCCAAATAACTTCGTTCCTCATCGCAGTCCTCATCCACTTCATAATGGCCACCACAACGTCCACTAGGCGGGCCTTGAATCGGCAGAAATAGCATCTCTGCCGATTCAAGGCTAGATCGTCTAGTTCTAACAACAGTGCCCCTGACGTTGATTGCGTGTGAATATCGCGACGTTCCTCTGTCTAAATGGAAAACGGAACGCTTTCGTGATTTACATCTGAAGGACAAATAAAATACTTCATTTTTGCATGGAAAACTGTATCATATTTGATACACTTCTTTCTGAACGACGAAGGGATAGGACCTGTCCTGAATAAAGCCCATTTAGGCTTTTTCCCGCAATTACGTAATAGGCCCTACCCAAACATAAGCTCAACATGTGTGGCACACAATTGTCTAAATAATCTACAATTGTGTGTCTCGAATATGCCTCTTAGCTCGCAGCACCTCGCTCCATTTTCCAACTTTGGCCCAACGCTGTAACTCAATTCCAATTTAGCGGAAGTAGGAAGTAACTTCCTGAATCGATAGTGGCGTGTTATTGAGAGTGAACGAATGGTGTTGAGCTCGATCACATCAGCGCTTTCTTCAGTGAACCCGTACGATTGGTTCATTGCACGTCATGATGTGTACGAAGAACTATTCCTGGGTCGCTGGGCGAGACTCAGTGCTGATATTGAGGCAACTTTGATGAGATTGTCAACGAATTTGACGACGTCACCATTTTGCACGCTCCTACCCAAATAGAAACACCTTTTTCGATTTCGTATTTTTCCCCGTTTCTATTAACTGTTAATTAGTACTTGTGCTCCGTTTTATTTATAGTATATCGCTCTAATTAGGTCACAAAATCGATCGATTAGCAAATGTTCACAATAGTATATCATACTTATTTATTATAATTCACCTAGAGGCAATGTGCCAGGCTTCGAAATAAGTGCCTAAATATACGCCACCAGTCTCTCTTACTTATTATATACTAAATACTAAATAGTGCAGAACTTTGGATTATTGGTATATTTTCCGCCACCAGTTTCCAATGGCGAACGCAATCAGAAATTGTGTTCATTGTACTCTTAGTGCGGAACAGAATGTAAGCCGAGAGCAGGCTTTCCTAAATCGGAGTGATTTCCAAAGCACAGTAATCTGGCACAACTCTGTATTGCAGAATTCAAAATGCTGTTTGCAATTTTGGTCATGATGAAAACACTCCAATTATAGTTTGCAAATAATGTTGCTTGAAGTATACATTTGTTAAGTACGATCAAATCAGTCAATTCAAATTCAAATTCTCTCGAGAACTATGGCATCTCAGCGTGAAGACTCGGCGTCGCATCTCGAGTGGCAGCAGAGGCACACACAGGCACTGCGGGACACGGCGGAATCATTGCAGATGGGGAGGGCTACAGCGCACACACTGAGCATGCAGGCAGAGCAGCTCGGCCGCAGCGAACGCGTGTTGGATGAGACACAAGCGACTGTGGACATGTCGAAGCGCGTTCTGCGAGGAATGTCATGGTCTGGATGGCTCTATAACAAATTTTCTAGTGTGCCACAACTTTCAGCCAATAAGGGTGCAGATGAGGTATACAAACTTGAAGTCGTTGCAACGGTTCTTGGTTGTAAAACTGGTTTTGTCAATGTTGTTGTAGATTGCGATGGGATTTATTTGTCCTGAGTGTAAAGTGATGTTCGAGTCCCCAGAGCAATTGGGGAATCACTATGGAAGTGTTCATGAAAAACACGGAGAAGCAGTTCGACATTTGGGGGAGAACCGATATATAACGCAGATTCGACAACCTCAACAACAGAGACAAGTTGCTGAAAATGGCATCGAGGATATTCATGACCAGTTCTTGCGAGATTTGGAACCGCAACTGATGGAGCTGAAAGAGCAGTCGTTAGCACTAGGTAGTGCGTTGGATACGCAGAACGAGCAGTTGAATCGACTCGACTCGAAGATTGGACAAGTACATCATGACATGAAGAGAGTGGGGATTCAGGCGAATAAACTTGCGGGGAAGAGAATTTCGGTGGTGTATCGCTTTCGGTGTGCATTCCAAGAGGTGCAGACAGGAAAGTTTTTGAGAGATGGAGATGGAGAGGCCTTACTGAAGTACGTGCAACTTTCGATGAGGTGTGTAACTCACTTGCTTTCTTGTGTATTAACGTATGAAATATTTGCTCATTGTTCCAGTGCTGACGTCGTCCTAGAGGGATGTACATTCCGTGCGTACACACTAGGTGACGACAGTGATGTCTGGGGCTTTCAAAGTGAGAAATCAAGTCATTTCCTGGGCGTCAATCGGTATGGGAATCTGAAGGTGCGCGGGGCAGATTTCAATTCATACGAGCAGTTCCTAGTGGAGTCCAAGCCAAGCACTCCACTTTTTTGTATGTCAAGCTACTTTGGACTGGGTGGTTGGGTCACTCTCAAAGGACCAGCGAACATCGATAACCTTACCATCATTCGAGGCACACCCGAGAACAAGCCCCTCGCAGCTCAATTCAAGATCGTGAACTTGGAGGATGGAATTAATAAGGATCCCAAGGAGATGTGAATTTATTGGCTTACTGGTCCTACTGGGTCGTCCAAAGTGTATTTTCGCAGTCTTGAGTAATTCCGAGTCGTAACGGGTGTCTCGTGAAACTTGCGTTGATGAAGCACGAAAGTCGGAGAAAGCACACTAATGCAAGCTCAATTAAGTCGATCCAGACAGCGGAATTTGCAGTACGAAGCAGTATTACAGTGAGGGAAGAATGCAAAGCAAAGATACGTGCATTACTCGCGATTATTTCTCCAAATTCACACCCAGACACACTACCTGGACAGTCGATTTGTGAACATGGCAAGAATATACCAAAACGTCAACAGAGGAAAGCACAACTTGTTCAACTTCAAGGTCCAGATATTATTGAGGGGAAGGAAGTTCACGTTTTGGGCGATTTACTTTTGCTAGTTCGAGCGGCTTCAGTGGATGTTGTGGAGAATATTACAGTGTGGCGAGAAGTTATACATGAGGGGATTCCTCGACCTTATATCTACGAACACGAAAATTATTTGCTAAGTATGTGTGAAGACCTCGACTTTCTGGATCAAGTCGAAGACTTGGTAGAGTGGCTTGGTTTTTGTCTCCTTCGTAATCCGTTCATCGTTGACAAGGCACTTGATGGAATCGTCAGCTCCCGACTTCAAGTAAATGTTCATGATGATCGCTCACTTAAGTATTGGAACTCTGGTAGCTGGCGTCAGAGTAATAAACACAGTTACAAGTCAGACAACTCGACGAATGCGTCAGAGCCAACAGCTACACAATCGAAACCACTCGCTAAGGCTCACTGGAGGAAGCAGCCTCCGCCGCCACCTCTTATAACGCCGTTGGCTAGTATTTGCCTTGGAGATGATGTCGTTGATGGATCTCGTATAACTGCAGCTCAGGAGATACTACTTGATGAGGAAAGCTTTTGTGGTCGGCTGCTAGCCGTCAAGTTAGCATATGCGTATATGGACCGAGGACCTTCCACATTCGAATGTAATGATACCAAATACAATGCAGAACCACCGGCAGTATACGACGCCATCGCAGCTTTGAACTCGCAACTAAAGTGCGTAGTTTAGCATGATGTGGATGCTTGCGAGCATGTAGCACGTCATGGTTCAGAAATTTTGACAAGAACATTTTATCCTTGTTTGGTTAGGTTGACAGAAATTCGTTCATCTTTGCTCCGGCGAGAGCGCGCACAAGTGGAGCGAGCACTTCAAGATTTGAGGAATCAGGTAAATTCATGTGATCTCGGATACCGTACCATGAAGTTTGACATGCATGTTACATGTAAGATGATGTGGACAGAGCACTGTCATAGCAGTGATCGGACAAAAGATCATCGCGTCAGGTACAGAGGAATTGGAGAATCTAGTGATTATTCTAACCATTGAAGTTGTAGGCACTATCGCGATATGTACAGACAAGAAGCGCTTATGATGTTCACCAAATTAGAAGAACAAATAGAGCAATGCCTTGAAGTGACCAGGGGTGAAGAAAATCGTTTCAGAGAACTATCAAGTAAGTACAAGAGTCAGATGAATGAATGGGAGGTGGAGAAGGTAATTCACATATTTTCGTTCGCAATACCGAGGCACTAAATGTGGTAATGGCTTACGTCGAGTAGGAAAAACAGCATGTGGCAAGGCACAATAAGAAACAAGAAGAACGTGTAGCCAGGCGAGAAGAGAATCGTAAAAAAACTGAAGCTCGTAGAGCAAAGCACCAACCGACGAAGAAGAATCTACGAAGGTGTAATCAGATCGACCCAGAGCTCGTTATTGAGAGACCGCAGAAATCAGAGAATCCAGTTTTTGAAAGCATTCCAATGCGCACTGACGTTGATGTCAGGAAGCTCGTCCCTGAAAAAAGCCGCGAACGACCTGAATTTACTGATTCAAACCTGGATGAGAAGCGCCAACGATCGATTTATCAGAAACGAGCACGCCTTGAACGACAAGCCCGTGACGCTAAAGAAAATGATATAGCATTGGATCGCAAACGAGCTGAAAATATGGCGATGAAATTGGAAGATATCAGATCTCGAGCAGTGGAGCGCGAATTAATAAGGAAAACGCGATTGAAAATCTGTAAGGAAATGACGGATCGAGCATCCTCGTGTGCTATATACAAGTGTATGCATGAAATGAATGGGAAGCGGTTTTTGATTGCTGTGTACATCCGCAAGGCTCGTGGATATGATTTGGAGGGATTTCGCATCGTGGCGTACGATCCTAGTTCGTCGGCTTCATTCACAATGGTGATGACACTTCGCGAATTTAATTCTCTTGGATATGGCCGTACAAGTGATGGTTTGGGAGCATTCTGTAGGTGGTTGTGGTTGTTATACGAGAAGCGACGCCGACAATTCCGGCTTGTGTGGTCTGGAGCGCCATGCCCTCCATCCCTTCGAGTACGTGTAGATGACCAAGCGCTGGTTTGCGTTCATAAAGAAGGGGTTAAAGTTCGATATGCAACCACCGAAAGATATTCTCTCGTGGCAGTATATCTAAGAACAGATAATCCGTCGACTGTGCGATTTGTGATAGGCTCTTGTCACGGACAAGAGTTTTTACTGACGGAGCATGCCATTGCAGCTCAATGCATGATACTTGGTAGTGATTTGGATGTTCAATGGGGATCTTCAGGGCGCATTGTTTGGAAACATCATGCCGACGAATTAAACAACGAGGATCATGAATTATCGCAGAATACAACGTCAAGCTCGTCGAACATCACAGGACTGCGGATTTATTCGAGTGAGATTGTTGTGAATCAAGTCCGATATTCGGTGCACCTGTATGACACAAATGAGACGGAATACACAATGGAGTTCATTGCAAAATTCAGGAAAGGTGAACCTGTACAGACGGTGTTGCACCCGACTGAAAATAAGATAATACTCTACAAACGCATGGTCAATCCATACGCTGTGCAGCTTTCATCTTCTCATTTTGCCGATCTGATGTCATTGATCCGCTTTGAACAGACCCAAACTCATGAAAACATAAAGGAATCTCCCAAAGCAGATAACTTTAGTCATCTCAAGTGGAAGGCGACCATATCACCTAAGTGGGCTTCCAAGCTAGCGATTTATGTTCGTGTACTACGTCTTGCTAAATATGCGTGCAAAATTGGCGGTATATTCTGTTTTATCGCGATGTTCATCGTCCAGCAGAAAACTGAGTTTCGGGCTCATTTGCTACTGGAAATCACTTGGCTAACCCCTACTCTGTCGTCGTCCTTTTCACTCGGTGGTGTAGCAACTCGACAGTCAGTACGCATCGCATTGTCCGATTACATTCGATGCGTTACCACCTCACGGCGCTTGAATGTGAGCTATGGTACCAGTGAGATTGAAGGCCAAGGCAACTGTCCTTCTTGCGAGACGTATACTACAACGCGTGCAAAGTCTTATCAAAATGAATTCAACTCCGTACCTGAAGCAACATTCGACTATTCAACGAGTTGCTCCAATTGTGTCAAGATACAACACTGCCGCCTACGTACTATCAAAGAGCTCGTGATTTATGCAGAGGATATTGCGCCAGAGTCACTGGAACTCATCTATCATGGTTATTGCAATGTATGTGCAACGCTGGCTCCACCGATCATACTCGTTCTTGGGTCTGCAATATATCCTGACACGGTGATGTGGCTGCTACCACGTCTCGAAAATTACTTTGCATCTTTCGACTGCAAAAAAAATGGTTGCTTGCAATTTGTTGTGGGGGATAGCGATCCTTCAATTGCTGAAGAAAATATGCATGTGCGCGAAGCTTTTCTGCAGAGATTAACACGGGATAGAGTCGTCGCCCTCTTCAACTCGAACTGTGGAATAACAGTGACCAGTGCCAACCTGTTCGTACATGAGCTCCACTGGTGGTTGTATCCGGGTCATAATGACCTTCCATGCTATATTGCGTATGCAGTCAGCGACGACTATGGAGCAGATCATGAAGAAAGTGAAAATGGAGGCTACCGTGATAGCGATTTATTAGAAGCCTTGCAGGCATTGAATCATGCAGCTTGTGAAATAGCCGAAATCAATCCTGTACACCTCGATGATGATGGCGTCGGAGAAAATGACCGTGCCTCTGCTTTTGACGCTTATCTCGTAGCCGAGGCGGTGCTGGTTGAGGCTACATGTGTGCTGCTTCGCCCAGACTGCGCGTGGCAGAAACCTCGGGAAATCGTTGGAGCATCCAGTTGGAACTCCGCGTGCAGTTTTCTGTTGGATCCTGTTCAATTGAGCGTTAATTTACAACAGTGTGATCCACTTCTCTTGAGTAATACGGCTACAGAAGTATTGGATGCGTATTTTGCCCATACGAAGTGGCCCCACGACTATCCAAACGTTCGCCCAATATTCTACGGGCTACTAACTGTCATGAAGCACGTACAGCATGTGCGTCAGATCCTTATTGTGCGAAGTGGCTCGCTGCAGAGCTTATTGGCAAAGCACCGTGTCATTGGAGAACAGATTACCACTGAACACGAACAACTTGCAGAAAACACCACCGTAATCAATATCGCGAGTTGTATGCATCACAGAGAAAACCTTGAAACGTTCCATACTAGCTCCAACACTGCTAAACGCGTTATTCACTGAATTTATATGGAATAAAGCAACAGCGAAGATGCTGCGATATCAGCGACTACATGTAGTGTTAGATTCTAGAAATCAGACACTGTGCGAATAATGGCAGTCCCCAACTGGTATCTCCATAACTAACTAGTACATTCTCTCAACTCCAGTTCCAGAAGGACCAATACTTGCCTCAACTCAGCCAAGTTTCTACAGTGCTTTATGCTCATAGCCACTGTTGCTTTGTTTCCGCGTGACAGCACTCTTGTAGTAGATTCAGGCTCGAAGGTCGACTTACAAATTTTGAACCTAACCGGGTGAATTTCCTAAGCGAATGGTATATAGCGAACTATCGCTTAATACGACGGTAAATCTTTAGAATCAGCACAAGAGGATGTAGATAACATCCTGAGCGGATCATTTGCCCGGAATACAAAGCCAGATTTGATGGTACTAGGGAAACTATTCGTCAACATCAGGACTTGAAGCGTTTATTTGAATTATGCATGAATCATTTCTTATAGACTTGAAGCTGCACCCGAAGAATCAGGCGTCAACAACTAGGAAATGCGATGAAACTATGATCATCACCGTCAAACGAGGACAATCAGACAGAGAATACTCACTGCTCTAGGCACGTTGGCACAGTGGCAAACAGCTGGCAACTTTCGACCGTGACAATGCACCACTGCATATTATGCACCATCAAACATTAAGGAAGCTAAGTATTATACTTATGAACTAGTTAACACGTTCAAATGTACATGAATGTCACATTCGCGAGGTTGCTGCTGTGTTCACCAGCTGTTTTAGATATGGCTACACTCAACCATATCGAAAAGTCGCAATCACCTTTTTGGAGAGCAGCATTCACAGCACGGTAGCTAGTAAATAGTACGCCGCAGTTCGGCTTAACCTTGTATGACTCGACATTTACACTATCAACCTCGTCGTACACGTAAGGATAAGACCAAAACTATTCGTGAATAAACTAACATTGTAGTTGTTCTGTGTGGATAATTGAATCACCTATATTTTGCAGCTCATAAGTTTACGCTTGCTTTTCTACTACTATCTAACTTACGTTTAACCTCACATTTAAGTCCAAATGGCCACCTTCAGCCGCATGAGGTACCCACAACATCAATGATCCACCTCCCGTACCTGGCAAACCGAGGAAACCCGGTCGCCATCGATCCATGTACAGCGTCTTGCCGCCCAGCTTGGTTACGGTCGACTTCCATGTGGCTTTCCCACCAGCCGCAACATCTACTTCATCGATCTTATCACCGCCAGACATGATGTTCACCGTCACGTTCTTGGTGTCGTAGCTGGTAAAGTTAATGATGACTTGGTCGTCTCCTTTTTTGGTCCATGACATGGTGCTGTTTTGAAAAGCCTTCTGGGTGGTGTTAAATCCGAGGGTGTATGGATCAGTGCCATCATCCACCTCGCCAATGAACTGTGTGGGACCACAGATGGACTGGAAGTACTCGGAGATCATACTGGAAATACCAGTCATATCGAAACCCGTGGCCGTCCAAACGGTCAAACCTTCGTTCAACCACCTGTACGTGTAGTAGTTGGCCTTGTAGGATGTGCCGTTGTTACTTTTTCCTTTTGTGATGAGGTCGTTGACGATCACGCCAAACGTCTTGCGGATGCTGTCCCGTGTCTTGTACGCCGTCGCCTCGTTGGACTGCTCGATCAACAGCTCCATACAATTGCTGGTCACCATGGCAATGTCCGTTTTCACAAGTTCGGTGTCCTGAACTGCCACACGAAGCTGATCTTCTGTAATGCTAGGATTTTGTTCTCGAAGTTCCTCAACTGTAGCCCACGTGCGTTCCACGAGTCCCTGCAAGTCGTGACCGCAAGTTGAGTTGGACTTGAGAGCATCTTTCAAATATCCGATCTCGTCTTTAGTAATTTGCTCTGGAGGGGCTGTAAAGTTAGCTCCTTTGAGCAAGGCTTTGAATTGGTCCCAGCTCGTGAGGAGGTTATCTTTGTGGGCGAGGATTTGAAACAGAAGGTACTGCATTGTGCCCATGATACGGGTTGCCAACCACCAACTTTTGCTTGCTTTCTCACCCATACACAACTTGATTGTAATGGGCAACTCGACTACCACAGCATTTGACTGGTAAAGTAGCGCCAAGATTTTATCTTGTGAAGTTTGGGGGTCGGCAGTCTGAATGCTGCGGATATAACGAATGATGGCTCGGATCTCTCCGAGAATCATGCAGGCACACATGACTGTGGTCCTCACCGCCTTGGCCATGTTAGCGAACTTGCCGAACCAATTGTCCATGATGCCGTTGAGACCGACATTAACGATGGATCCGACCTTATAGAAGATCTCTCGCCCGCAATCATCGTTCTGACGGATGCACTCCATGCCGCACTCCACTGGAAATTCGATCGGGCACTCTGCCCAGCACGTGTTCGTTGCCTCGTTACGATCGTAGTTTGATGGACACACATCCATGATGTGCGCTTCACGCCAGCATGCACTGTCAAGTTGATATATACGAGGACCCACCCAATTTCGATAAGTCGGCAGAACTGACCTCTTGGCTGTGAGAGGTGTGGCGAGTTCGTACGAATTTCCCGATCCGTCAGTGATCAGAGCCGAGTAATTTGACGAAGAGCTAGGTGTCACCGTCACTGAAATATCCTCGACCGAAGGCACTGATGAAGATTCTGATGGTTGTGAGGATCCCCACGATCCCGACCCAGATGATGAAAATTCATTGAAGATAGCTGCGAATGACGCGGATCCTGAATCCGACGCAGAAGCTGATAGAGCGTTGAAGACAGAAGCGATAGACCCAGATCCCGAAATAAATGACATCGATCCTGAGCCAGACTGTCGACTGACAGCAGGTGTTGGTGTTGTGGGCTTGAAGGTATACTGCTTGGTTACAATAACGCCGATGGAACTAGTTACATTGGAAATCACAACCAAGTAGGCGAAAAATACTTTCAGTTGAGCCATCGTGGAGTGATGAGTGCACATTTGAAACTGCAAAATGAAAAATGGATGGAGAGTGCATTTTGATGGTTGACTTGCTGTGGACAAACTGAAAACCTACCGTAGTACAGCGCGAAAGCATTCCAGCCCCTGATTGGGTAGTCGACTCGAATCAAATCGTTTTAGGTCTGCGTGTTTCCTGATGACGAACACATCAACATTTTTCATGGGCTCAAATCACTTCCCTGTGATTAAACATGAATAGAGATTCTGCTTTCAGCTATAGATCCAAAGAACCCGTCCATTCAGTACGAGTTTTACAAATGATAAAAGCGGGTTTCCCCGCGTCACTTAAATTGCATATGACAAGGAGATTAGTACCACAAGAACCCAACGAGATTACCACCGGAAAATGGTCTAATTAATGCTGTACCGCATTCCGGTGGACGCTTATATTCTCCTCGTCTGATGTTGCCACCTGAATCATGACCAAGTCTAACCAAGCAAACTTACCATAGAATACTTGACTAGAATGTGCTCATTGGTTGGTTCACACCTTACCCAGTGAGTGCCGCAAGAGATGGACTTCTGCTGCGCGACTGCGTGTCTGTACATGGCAAGACCATTATCTGGTTACTTATCACGACGCAAAAACAAGCTAACCAACAAAAGCCACATCATTGCCATAATTGCAAATGATTGGCTTATTCGTTCTACAGGTTGCTTGACATTGCAAATTACACTAGATAACGTACCTCAGTCTCACCGCCAGAGCACTCGACAGGATTGTACCAACTTTCCGTATACTTGTAGTTACGAAATGGTCGGACGTTCCGACTAGGATAGGTAAGCAGTCCTGCCTGACAAACCTCTGTTTCACAGCTGCTTCAACGAGTCATGTCTGGAAAACTACGGACGAGATAGATGTCTTCGGGAGAAAATGCCGGCCGGAGTGATCTCTTGCTAAGTCACCGGAGTTGGAGGAGGAGTGACGCTATAGGTACAAGTATACTTAGTCTAGTTGTATGGAGATTCTATCTCATAGTCTTTCTTGCAAGAAGCATGCCATCCGACAACCGCATTCTCTTCTAGCTGCGATGCCAAGCTTGGACAAAACAAACGGAAGTGTAGCCGACGAAGATGCCACAGTGCGGGCGATAGGCACTACAGCAGTGCCAGTATTCCAATAGGAGTGTTGCGGCATACCGAAGTTCGCTGGTGTGGTATCTTTAGTGGTTGCTGGAAAGCAACAAAACCCAGCATCTCATCACAGACGTTCAGAATGACAATATTGCGTG
>PCFV01000846.1:0-12761 GCA_002812785.1 Phytophthora litchii
AAGATCTCCTTCATCCGATAAAAATGAGGATACATCACCTCCAACCGTTGGGAAACTGATAAAAATTCCCATCGTCATCTCCGCCCCTGTAAAACCCAACGCCGACTCAAATTGACTCGCTTTCAGCACCATTTTCAAGCTTTTCAAAGCGGTACATGAACGTTCTCTAACGATGTTGTATTTACAACCTATAAGTGTTTATAGTGCAGTGTTTTTGGTGTGATGCATGACGCGATCAGCTTACAAAGAGTAGGCATCTTCCTTTTCCACGTTAGAATACCGGTCACTGTAGTTTGTCGACTGGTACCGTGAACGGCATGAAAATTCTCGGGAATATCCATCCAGCTCACGATAATACCAAAGTCCTCGCTAGAATGATGAACACAATTATTAGTCGCTGCGCGCTGAATTCAGCATAGTTAAATTGCAGTTCCGTCTCTTCACAGAATCGAGTTCTGGAAAAACAAACTTGATGTTATCAGCGTCATACACTCAAAAGTATGTGACCCTAACGTTGGCTCTCCTAGTGTTCTACATACTGCCCAGAAGAAATTGTGGTACACTGGTGAAGTGGATCGACCGTGTAAGTTTTATTTTAAATTATTTACTAGCATTTTAGTTAGTATTTAGATCTGGAAGCGCTCAGTTGATTCGTGCCGTCTTCTTATTCAAAATAGTATAAAGGTGCATGAGATGGATCTCATTTGCGATGAACAGCGAGATAGAGCCTGTCCCATTTGGAATTCGTTCTACCAGGCATCACAAGTATTGACCATCCGATGGATATAGCAGTAGTGAAGCCATTTTAAGACCACGTGTGGTACGTTTGTGTGATCAATATGGTAATTTTGGATAATAATCAGACAAATATTTCTGCAACAATGTTTTTTTGACGTGAAACCTATGAAGGAAACCATAAATTACATCCTTTTCCAGAAAACACTGATGAAAGACGGGCTCTTTTGTCTCGCATTGATAGCGATGTCTGACTGTCACTAATTAATCAATTATAATGGTAGGGTATTATCCAGAATAGACCTCAAGACAAAAATGTCAGGTTTCGTGTAGGACAAGCATCATCGGTGGATGCTTCCATTCTAAAATCGACAGGTTTGGTTAAACTTTTAACGTAATTGAATTGTGCTTAATTAGGAGGTGTCCTGTTTACAATTATGTACTGGTTGGCGTTTTTGGCCACATTTCTTTCAGGTTTCAAGGGTGTAGCATTCAATCTGTTTGTCTCACTCGATCCGATTATTACGGTATATTCATCAAAGCATCGCGATCAGTTCCAACGCTGCCAACCATTAACGGATGTGATTTTATACCTTCTTTCACAGCAAGGTGGAGCACATTAGTAAGACAATAACTTGTATCATCTTAGGTTGGGGATTACTGCCTCCTCCATCAGTTAAATATATCGCTGTCGTTGTAGAAGCCGCGGCAGTGTATTCATTGCTGAACACCTTGTCTACAAATATCTCGTTGATTGTCTCGTCATGGTTCCATTGTTAGTCGCATTTTTTTGCGATAATTGCCCAAAACTTTGAGATAAGAGAGCCGACCATTGCCTTCAACATATCTATTAGGTGGTCGACAAGACGAATACCGTTGTAATGATACTAAACCGGAGTAAATCCAACCACAACCGTCGTCATTAATCCAGCATAACATCATCGCAATATCCCCTTTTTAGTCACCTACGTCCACATGTCGGTTATGGCAGGCACCCGACAGGACGCAATTGCTTCGAACTTTGTGTGCCGTGCCAGATATTTTTCCATTAGGCAGCGTTGAATGACCTTCTTGCGCATCTTATTACGAGTTGATGGCGTGTAATCGGCGTTGATAATCATGCAACACACCCGAAACACTTTCTTCTCCGCCCAATTGAACGGAAGTAAGTTTATCACGATCAAGCAGACGAGTGGTTATTGTCCACTGCCTTGTCATACGTGCGCTGATATACAAACGTTCGAAGGCAAGCGCAAGTAGCCTCGTTTGCGTAGAATCATTCGCGCCCTCTCCGGCCTC
Organism: Phytophthora litchii; assembly: GCA_002812785.1. NCBI lineage: Eukaryota > Oomycota > Peronosporomycetes > Peronosporales > Peronosporaceae > Phytophthora > Phytophthora litchii. Next base: position 2,035 of record PCFV01000846.1, read on the forward strand.
GTCGTCCCACCCAGAATACTTACCTCAATGAACTTTTAGCACTGGGAAGGCCTCTGATAGTACAAGCTTATGGGGAGGCTACTGATGATGACCAGTTAGTGGCAGCCTAAGGAAAACTGATCTTAAGGAAGAAAACCAAGATTTCAGCCACAGTATGATAGCGTTTGCTGCTGCTTTTGTTCTGTCAGCATCATATCAATTATATGAGCACTTGTGAATGCGAATTAGTAGTAGTGCTGTTTGTTTTGTGTTGAGTAGCAGTGCTACTAAACACCAGTGACTCGAGAACGAATGACACTGCATATGAAGCTGTAACCATAAAAATATGCCATTAAATTGGATTACTGACAATTTTGGTTGGTACACTGTACCGTAGTTACGTCGAACCCACAAGTGCATGCTGCAGTGCTAGCAGAAATATCAAAGTGTGAGCAATGCTTGGAGCGGAATTATAGCATGGGGTCTGGTTGAAAGCGTTGTCCTCATTGTACAATGATCAGCGAAGGCGGTTGCAGTTCATGATCAGCTCGTATGTGTTTGTGTTTGTAGTAGTGATTGCAAGGAAAAATTGAAGTTGAGCTTGAGGGTCCTAGTTGGAGCCTGAACGAGTTCCTTTCAGCAGCGAGTAGTTATACACTTTTCCTTTTGTTTTCTCCTTAGCAATTTACTCGACAATAAATTGTATCGTGTCAACCTTTTTAATACCATGGACGTACTACTCTAATACGGGTTTTGTTGTCCTACCTCGCCCGTGTCAACATTTTTAATACCATGGACGTACTACTTTAATACGGGTTTTGTTGTCCTACCTCGCAAACAATCACTGGACTATATGCTGTTGTTGAGCTTTAGTCTATGTTTCCATTCCCGGCTATAACATCAGAGTGATATGGTTGCGAATTAAACGCCATCAATACAGCTATTTAAGGGTGGACAGCGGCGATGCCCCTCGATATCCTCACTGTGTTTTCGAACCGAAGAAAACGCCCACTGGTAATTAACCCAAGCGACCCAACACCCCGTCTGATTATCGTCCTTGTGTGAACAGACCAGCCGTCGCTTGACAGTGCAAAATATGTTTGACCCTTTAATTTAGGAATGCGTGTTGCCATCCCCATGTTGAACATCGTGGCGATTAGTTGGTCAGCTATACACTGTCGCACCAGTAGCACAAATCCTGGGCAGGCCTGTGTGATGAAGCGCTTCACACCAGGGCTTTAGACAACACGAAATACGACACCCATTGCATAGAACCCTTTGCGAAGCTACGGTCAAATTCTTCGCTCTAGGCCGTGCATGAAAGTGATCTCGGAACACCTTCTTCGTCGCTCGTGAATAGCTGATATTTTACAAACACACTTGGTGTCATATACGGGCAACAACAGGTAGGGCTGCACGACACTTCGTTGCGTTCGTGGTGCCTCCAAGATGATCTGGTAGATGTTTTTACTCTGAGCGTTCTTGGTGATCATCTGGCAGTACATGCAACGGAAAAGTGGGCCTAAATTCCAAGCTTGTTCATCATGGCACTAGATCGAAGCTTTGCTATGTGTTTTTCAAAGTGTACGACGTGTTGGAGATTCAACATAACAAGTTACTCTCTAGTCAACACTTGCCCGATGTAGGCGAAGTACTTACCTAGGTACCTCCAATTATCTTGGTAAAAATACCTTTTGATATATACACAACGCCACAACTCTGCACCCATTCCGAGACACAAACGCAGACTTAGTTCACGCTTTTCTTGACGTGGTACGTGTCGGCAATAATTGGAAGCATCGCGGAATGTTGGGCGGTATCGGGATTGGCCCTGGCGACGGTGGCCAGGCCACCTTGCGTTCGTGGTGGGGACGGGAAAATCTATGCTGTCGTGGTTGGTTACACCGAAGAAGTCCAAGCTGTCGGTGTTTGGTCAATTTATGGACTGTGACCTGGAAACCAGGATTGCTGGATTAGATTATCAATGTATTTGTCTGGTGACGTATTTGCTTCCGATGACGATACCGGACGTGGATCATAACACAAATTTGGATACATGATCGGTCATTGTGTTGGGATCTGGCGGTCACTATGAAAGCGTTTTTGCGGTGCCACGGCCGAAAGACCAATCGTTTCCAGGTATGTCGCGATGAGATCAAGGTGCGACACTAGCACTCGCACGACCCGCCCATGAGAGGTCTCTGGAGTTGACCGGATCTCGATCGGCGGTGATGGAGGAGGGGAGGAACCACGAGTAGGTCTTTCGACTCCCAACTTGGGTGCACGGCTGCCGACCAAAGAGTTATAGACGGAGTCTGGCGACGGCTCTTATGGCAATTAAAACGTTACTGTGGTCGGGTACGACTCCGTGGTAGATGGCCAGCAGAAGGATAGGCCTATATTGTCCCGAAATTATCTTAAAACGCGGCGGTCATTTCTATCATTTATATAGACAAAATCTACAGCGTGTTGCCGTTGGAAATACGTTTTAGTAGTTCTTTGACAGGCAATGTGTGACTCCTCATCGCAAGTGCCAAGAATTGTGCCAATGTGATGGGACGTTTTTGGTCGATTGTTATCGATCGGGCGTGGCAACATGGCGAAGAGATTAGTGTGCAACTAACGCCGGGGAAGTACGGTCCCTAACAAAAAGTGATAATCGGGTCGGTCGTGCGGGTGTGGCTCAGTGAACACTACGATGTTGTATCCCCGCAATAGAAACAAACCCCAAAACTCAATAACCTAGATACGTGGATTTGCACTCGCCCTAGGCGGCAGATTCACCTACCAGGTTGTGCGCCTCGTGCGTCTATTGCCGATGTGAATCGTTTGAAAGCGAGCTGTCCATAAATCGATCATCGGTTCATCGGACCGTCTACGTCGGCAGCCATCATGGCCACTCCAGACAACACAAGACATCATCATAGGTGGGTTCAACGAGTCCCGGCGCATCTTCAGGAAATAGGAGAATGCAGACACCTTTATAGACCATGATTTACAAATTAAATAAATTACCTTTCTTGTGGCTGCTCGCTCTCTCGGATAAAAAGAAAATGAGTACTCAAACGATCTGAGGGGACCTGACACGTGGAGCCCCGCTGTGAACCATTGCTTTACTGCTCTAAAATTCATTTTCTTGGTATCTACGAAAAACGTACCAGGGAACATGCACATGTTAAGTTCGTTGCTCTAGCGGCTGGGATGGCCAGCATCAGAGCCAAATTTGTACCGAAAAAGATTGTTCCACCATTTTTACAAGAACTCGACGACTCCCATGGCGAGTAATAGGAAAGGAAAATGTTGTCGCGATACTCGAGAATAAACGGCCGGTGGTTTCTTCATCAACACCACTTAAGGTAAAGTGGTGGTAATACTACGTAATGGCAGTGTTGATATGAAACAAAAGCAAGGATCTAGTAGCGTTATGTATGTGGTGATACAATGTCTATAATATTGAGACTGGCACAGTGAAACGATACTAACAAACCTTAGCGCGAATCGCGATTTAATATTATCAATCGAAAGGGTAGTGTCTTGCGCGTATTTTAAGTTATATTTTATTATACATGTTTAGATACTCGAAATGGTCGGTCCACGTAAAAACTATATCCTGTTCTCAAGGGTGATATATTTTAAAATGGTGTGGTCGCAAGTATTTTTGAATTTTGATAAATGGTATATTGCCAGAAGTTCGAGTGAAATGCAATCGATTTAGAGTTCTGTACTTTTACAATAAAACAATTTTCAAAATTGATGGTTGAGTGTGACCTATCATAATCTATGGATACCTTCTAGCACGGGTACTTAAAAAGGTACCACATGAGCTTCCAAAAGCCATCGCCTGATCACATTATTAAGAATGGAATAGTGATATATTTGCTGGATAAGAACAAACAGACAGTATATAGTGAGTTGGTGAGAAGAAGAAGGCTACAGCTACCAGCACTAGTTCGTGGAACAAACAGACAGTATACAGTGAGTTGGTGAGAAGAAAAAGGCTACAGCTACCAGCACTAGTTCGTTTACTATGCGTTGAAACGCCACTCAATTATCGCCCAAACAAGTCGTTGGAGATACATAGCTCTCATCCCGTGTGGATGTTTTACAAACATAAGGATCGGTAGTAGTGTAAAACCAAATTAGCTCTCATCCCGTGTGGATGTTGTACAAACGTAAGGATCGGTAGTAGTGTAAAACCAAAGTGGAAGAAACTATTGTCGGTGCAGGAAACAGCCTCCGAAAAATAGTTGATCCCAACGAGCATGATATGGCTTTATGAAGTATATTTGGAAGGGTTAAATTAAAACCTCTAACTAATTTTCAGCATCGAAGTGCTAAAATAGGTGTAAAATTTTGGCCGATTCGATCGCGACGCTATTGAAGAACGATTAATTCATTATCTGTATTTTCTGTCCTGTGAATCTGTAGATGAGAACACAGTATATTTTTTTTCATTCAACGCTCTGAGTATCTGTTCCTCGGAAGATTTGTGCACAGCTAGATTGTGCAAGTTAAGAGTTATTCAGTTTTTCGGATGTGAAGAGCGTCCGGTATTGTATTGTGAGCGTCAACTTTAAAGGTGCCAAAAATAATCAATTCTGGCGAGAGAGATGAGAAACGTCTTCACAACAAGTGCAACGAAAAGTTACTCTGCCGCGTAAGACTCGCTCAGTTGATGTTTAAAGTAGCTGGGACGTTGGGGAATAGCACCAGCTGATGTTTTAACCGTGATTAAAAAGGCAGTAGTAAGAATTGGAGTCGGTCCAACAAGATCATGTACTAACTCCGTTTGCATAGTTGAGGTTAGTATGCCAGTGGTGGTCGACTCGTCAAACAATTGATGAGGCGATGATTGTCTGTTGGTTGATCTTGCATGTGCTGTCAACGAAAGGGTCTGAAGATCTTGTCTAAAAATATGCTGAGCTCCACGTAATATGTGTATAAAGTCTAGCTGGAGGCGCGCCAGCCGGCAAAACATTGTAGGGTAGCAGCAACGTCACATCGATTGTAAAGCAAAATGGATTCCTACAATTTACCCCTAGTCAACATAATTGGAGAAATTAAAATAATGATGGATTTATATTCAAAACGAAGTTATATCAGTTTGAAAAATATTTCGGTGAGTCGTCCTCCATCACTGAACGCGAAGATATTCATTTTACTAGAATATTTGACAAACGGTTCATTTGAATAAAATGTCATTATTATTAAACTTAATATAATTTATAAACCAATTATTAAAGAGAGTGTTTCCTACTCCAGAACAAGAACATACCTATAAAGATTTCCAGCTGCATGCCATCTGAAGTTACCCTATCTCCTCTTGACATATAAGCACACGCTATACGTATTTTTTAAAAAGCAAGTAAAAACTGATTAACTTTTATTTATTGACCTAACTAAACTCTAATGCAGGCGGGCGACAAGTTGTTACACAATCTGTGATACGGAGCGATTCTGTATGGGTAGAGCAGTGACATGACCTACCGCGAATGAAGGTTCAAACCTGGTGTACACGTGATAATACGGCTGAGCTGAGATCTTGTTGTAGCAATTTTGCAGGATTGCCTTGCTGGTTACCAACAGGCACAGCGAAGGTCACAATTTCGAGAACCTGTAACTTGGTGTCTTAACTAGGTAGTCATTTCGAGCGTCCGAGATGTTTGCTATTTTGACACCACGCCCTCCGCGTAAAGTCATAAGGTCATCTCGAAGTGTCGGTGGGGCTCTTTGTTAGGGTGTGTAGTTTCTGCTGTGAATTTTGATCATACTCTCTGGAAAATGCACGGACATCCACACGACAGTAAGTTGATCCCATCAATCTAGTTGAGGACCAGCCTACGCGCGTAAGCCCAAGACGGTCTGTGATTTGGACTGTCCGGCTAAGCGTCCCGATGAAACCTGTAGGCTTCATCGATTCATTTCTTGGGATAACATGTTGCAACTGTGCATACTGTTGCACCACGAAACGGCACTTGCATTGTCAACTCATGCGCAATGTGTATGGCAGATCCTCGGGTGCACCGGTTTCATATCGGACCTCAGTGCAACATAGTAATTACAGAATTCAGTCGCTCCCGTACGTTGATACCAAAATCATCTTGACCGTGTTGTGATTGAAACTTCGCAGTCTGCCTGACTGGATTCTACTTCGGCACGTGCCCGTTGTGGTATTGTTATTGAATGCACGTGCTAGTCCGGATCTAGCAGGATTCCTGTGACGTGATTGGTCGATATCCAAGATTCAACCGTTTTGATTACGCTACGCGTGGGTACAAGATTGTGGGTACAAGATGGGCATCAACGTGTCACTTGCAGATTGGCTACAGGGACTCAGTCGTCAGTAAAGAATCCAGTAGAGTGTACCCAGTAGGTAGGACAACAGGCTTAGAGGTAGCAAAGCAGTTTGCGAACTAAGGACCTCAAACTCAATCACTTTCGAATCTACTTCCTTCTGCTCACATCGCATCCAAGCATCGTTCGCACGACCTTCACTCTCAATTGTGTAGTGCTAACTTATTTTGGCATTAAAACGAGCTCTTAGAAGTGCACACCGTGCAATGTACATAACACAGCCCTTGGTCATGAAGATAGGAATCTTCAGTTCCAAGAGCGCCTCGAACATACGCGGAGGAACGCTGTGAATGAGGCCGAAGCGCGGAATGTGTGAAAACAGTAAGGTAATCTACTTCGCCGCTTTGTTCACCATACGTGATGCACTGCGCGAGGTCTTTCGATGCTGCGCGGCGAGGCGTTGGAAGAAGGGAGACGCCGGTTCAAGCGCGATTAAGGCTACCGAGAAGTGAATCTTGGGTAGTACGCGCGATTTACAACATACTCTCGATTTTGCGTAGTGCGTTTACATCCTTAGCTCGTGTCATTGGTACCGTTCCCCTTTCCGTGTCATATCGAAGACTAGAGCAGTAAGCTTGGAGGTCCTAGCCGAAAGTACTTAGTGGTTTATCGCCCAGGGCCAACTTCAGCTATCACAGAAATCCGCAAGATATTTTCTCATCCTGAAGGACTGTGTCCGATGTCCGCTTGTACCAACACGAGGTCGTGGACCCACACAAAATAAAAAACGTCGTTATCAAGATCTGTAGCGTTTGGTGTGTTGAGACTCTCTCAGCGGACTAGATAGGTGATTGCGTCCCGAAAACACCGTAGTGGAGGTGTCCCCATCGGTCCAAAAGGCAGAGACATATTGACCACAGTAACATCGTCAATTGGAATGTATCCAACGAAAAATGCATACGTATCTTCATAGATGTGCAGGAGCTAATTGACACTCTTGACGTCACATTTCATCAGTTTTAACCCTATTAACGAATACCGCTGACGTAGACTTACGACTCGTCGGGCGATTTCCGCTACGTATGAAATATCGTCCTGTGCTGACCACACATTGGTAGACGTTCCTTTGGGAGAGGATAATCGTGTATCGCACGTATGAAATATCGTCCTGCGCTGACCACACATTGGTAGACGCTCCTTTGGGAGAGGATAATCGTGTATCGCGCGTGCTGAAATGACTGGATCCACCCCTGCTTTTTCCTCGCCTCCAAAAGGGCTATTTTGTAATTCTGGCCAGTTTAAAGGTACGTAACAACTAAGAACTAAATAGGTGTCACTGCGCTGAACTTCCAAGATACCTCGTTGCATTACATTGTCCAGTTCATTAGCTGATTTGTGGCTCTTGTTGTACTTGAGACTGCAGCCTACCTCACATCCAAGCTAGTAGGATGTGGGAATAATCCAATGAATTTGCTGACACACTATGTTCCAGTCATATTATTGCACAGCCTGGCACGCCGCTTGAGCGCGCTAATTACTGCCCTCGTAAAACTAGTGCTTGACTCCCTGTGTGGTGACGGAAATCAAGAGGTCAAGACGCTCATAGCCGTGTAGAAGCCATGTATAATACAGGTACGGCAGTTCATTGTTTGGCCGAGGTGATTTCAAAATTTGTGTCCGCCACAGTCAAAACTTTTCGACAAGAGAAAGGTGACCTTCGACCACTAATTCGGAAACTACTTGAACTGGTGTGTTGTTAATACATGATACATCATAGGCTGAGTCTAGGTGCACATTTCGAGGAGGTTGCACACTTAAAAGCGACAATAGGGTCAGATCATGGCGTTTCTCAGACTTGCACCTTCACGTCTCCTTCGTGCCGTTGAATTACCCCTATGTATCAGCTCACTCGTCATCGTTATTGAGGGTTGCAGACAGCTACGATCATGAACGAGTCAAGTTGTCATGTATTGTTGACAAGACCACTACATCGATGTCAACAACATGTTCTGGTCTGGTGTGCTTTTCTGAGGTCACGACAGGCACTGCACCCCAAGATAATATCATCAAAACACCGCTAACTTTAATGGAGAATCGGGACTTCAGGGAGTGTTGTGTTGATGCTCCCATCGACAAATCGTTGACCACCTAAAGACGGTAAATTGCGATTATCAAGGTATGCGAACGAGGCTTGACAGTAGTCGATGTGAGTGGATGAATGGAAATCCGAAAGTGAGTTCGATTTAGGTTTGTGTCATTGCTACTTGCTACCTCCTACAGTCTTATAGTATTCTTCCTGTTACGGTGCAAACATTTAGAGACGCGACCAAACGAATTGAGGCGCTGCCAAACGTTTTGAGACGTGGCCAAATGATTTGCGAGATGCGTACACACGATGCACATCATAGGATTCACCAAGTTGAAGTTGACAGCCAATCACATTACACGATCCTAAAAGATCCACCAATCAGGCTGCTCCATTCCGGTCACTTCAACTATGGCCCATGCAAGGCACACACCTGGCACGCGCGTACCGTGTGCCTCGCGGTAGGGACCCAGTCGTGTCAACAGCGAAGTGCAACCACAACACGATATGTACCAAACACGTTACTAAACCAAAAGGATAAATCTATGACCTAGAGCTCAGCCCATGGTGAGAAGTCTCGAAACACGTCTCAGAACAGTTCGGTTTGTTTAACAGCTTTCGGGTAGTCTCCTCGATGAATTTAGATGAGAAAACGTCAATGGCATACATGTCAACGAGATCGACAAAATCGGGTGCTTGTATCAGTTCCGGTAGATTGAAAGCGGAGAGAGGCTTTGTAGGTTCACCGTTCTCATTGAGGTTTCTTAGAACTGAGCACTGAAATTAAATCGTGCAATATAGCGGACAGGTTCCGAACTGGAATTTATACAGGTAGGCTGGCTTGACTCTAGCTGGATGTCGTCAGGATGGACCTCAGAACTGCCCCCTACTTGGTCCATTATCATAGTAATCCACGGATTTTATTTATTTTATCTCAAACATAGAGGCGCTTACCTTTTAAAGATTTCCCCTAATATAGTTATTAGCACAAGTTTTATTTTGATATACAGCCAATTTTGTTCTCTATCCTCCATATTTGATGGCTGCTCCAAGTCATTCTAGACGAACCACGACTCGACGGAGTGGAGTGACTTTTGCATGCTCGTACTGGAGATACATGTATGTAAAAGGAAGGAGTCAGTTGTTGACTCTTTGCCGTGACGTAATCGTTTTCTAGAAGCGACAAATTGAAAACCAAAATTTCGTTGAGCGAACTAGCACCTTGTCCCTTAGTATCGAATGTCAAGCACCAATCTAAAACGGCCACGCTAGTCCTAACGTCGCGTCAAAGTTGTTCTCGTTAAAAGGAACCTTCGACTCACCGAAATCTGCCGAATTGAGACGCGCTTCGTCCGTAAGTTGTTCCCACATGATGAGATCTTGATACGTGCCGTCGATATATGAAAATTCTAACCCGATCCAGCCGAATTTATCCGGATACGAATGGGAAACCCTCGTCGATATATTAGAGCCGCCTTCATAGGTATAGTTCCACCTAAATCTACTAATTTTGTTTTGTTGGATTGCCCGGGTGCCTACAAAGGCCATCGGTGGTAGTTGGGTCATCTTATGGTACGGTTCTTCGTTGCGTTCTCCCAACGGAAAGAACACAAGTAAGCTAGCTGGTTTCAGAGTCTGTTCCGACAACAAAGCACCAAGAATCTTTGGCGTCTCCACAGCAGGGTTGTCAATCAACAATACCGTACTAGCCCAATCGTGGCGCTTCTTTGCTTCATATACACAAAAGTTCTTCGGGAAATACCACGCGTACACCATGGCCGGCTCAGGCTGAGGAAAGGGCTGGACTTGATTGTGATTTATCGCGCCCCCACGCGCAAAGTAGAGTAATGCAAAACAAAGGACTACGACAGTTATGAATCCCATGACTTGAAATATCGGCGGCTAGCACTGATCACTGACAGACTTGGCAAAATAGAAACTGTCAGCTTCCAATTTGTCAATTCTCGAAAGCGATTGCGTCCTTCACGAGTAACGCGAAAAGATGTCAACAAATGATTATTTCCTTTCGCATATCTCCAATTCGCGCATGTAAAATATCACTCGACTCTGTAAAGTCGTGGTTCGCCCTAAATGGCTTGGAGCAGTCATCAAATATGGAAGATAGAAAATAAGATAGGCATTTGTTTCGAAGTATTTTTTGTTTTTTTGCTTATAATGAGGGTGGGGTTTACATACTGAAACTTAGTATAAAAACTGTAGTTCATTTTTGATTGGAATTCTATCGTTGTCCTGCGACAGTCGGCACCGCCATCCTCGTTGATTACCACTAACTTCCATTCTGAGACCCGAGTATTATTGACCAATAAGGGTGAGGACCGTCATCATCGTTGATTACCACTAGTCGTCA
>PCFV01000847.1:0-12735 GCA_002812785.1 Phytophthora litchii
TTGGGTTTCTTGAAAGTGGATATCATTATATTATTCGCGCATAACTGTATTAGGGGGTTGCACTGACGCCGCGCGCAAAGATAGTGTGACAGTGCCGCTGGCACCTGTGATGGCAGTGGAGAACCGTGATGCACTGGGTAAGGCCGTCTACTCCATGATGTTTGACTGGATGGTTGTAAAAATCAACGGCATTAACCAGTTCTGCATTCGCAAACGAGAAGTTGCGGTAGAAGTTTACTACCGGTGTGTTCAAGACTGTCGAGGATGTCGGGATTCAGCTGGAGAAGAGTGTTGGTCGGTTGAAGTTGGGTGAGTGTTGGTCTTACTGGAAGCCGTGAGCTGCGTATTATCGCCCAGATGAGCGAAAACTGCGTGACATTGAAGAAGCTTTGCTCAATAAGACCCAAACGAATCACCAGACGAAGAAGGACGGCAAAGTGGACGAGAGTATTGACTTTCCCAAGGTGAAGCCCACACAGTTCATCATCAAACACTATGCAGGTTCCGTCACATACGAGACGGTGGGTTTTATGGAGAAGCACCGCGACACGTTGCTGAAGGACCTTCTTGACTTGATCCAGCTTAGTAGTCTATCGTTGCTTCCGGAGCTCTTTGAAGACGCCGAGGCGACAACGGAGGGTGGCAGTGGTCGTGGTAAGAAAGCGCCAAAGAGTCTTACACCTTATAGTATTAAATACTGCAATCTTTGATGCTCTCGTTTGGCCAACGGTAAACCTGCGCACAGAGCGAGATTATTCGGGTATGAACGCGTATACAATGCTGTTGACGTCGAGTGGTAAATGATAAATAAAGTTAACTCCTGTGTCGTTATCCCTTACGGTCTAGAGTTAGTATAATTGGAACTGGAGTGGGCTAGTGCCGCAAACTCCATCATCGCGAGGTTTGAAAGGTGATATATCACTGACAAAAATGTGTTGCCCCTCTCGGTATACATTCCATTGCCTTAATTCTCTCATTTTGCAATGGCGTACTCAAACCTCACTTCAGCAATTGGTTACCTAGTATCTTTTTGTTTTCCCCGACCGATGCAGTTCATCCAATTATCGTAAATCCAGCGGCGATTCACAAGTATTTATATTAGCTAGATCATAATGAAATAGAGTCATTATATTTACGTTCGTTCAACTCTTGTTCTGAAAAGCACAATACATTTTATCATCTCATTCGCTGCTGTTGTGTTGTGCTTTGCTGCGAAAGTGCCGACGGACTCTTCGTGAAAACGAGTTGTTCGAGATCGCCACCAATAAAACTGCAATACCGAACACCAGTAAGATTGACAGCGACGAGGTAGACATATTATAATTCGCACTGTCTGTAACTCTTTGTCGAAGACGTCCAGCAATTTCCAAGTCGTTTTGTTGGCCAGTTTCTGGTGTGGTTGCACCATAAAGGTTCCAGCCTCCACCCACAATTTCTTCCACCACCGTCGCGTTACTGTAAGGTACCCAATGTCGCTGCTCACACGACTCAGCATCCTTCTTTCCTTTCTCGAAGGTCACACCCGAGAACTCCAAATACTGTTTGAATGAGCGCACATTGCCAAACCCAAATTTGTCAAACTCAATGGTACTCACTCGACCTTCAAATGGCTGACCCACAAGCAACTTAAACCGATTGATGCCCATCTCTTCCTCTTTGTCCTTGATTTTTTGTTCCACAGGAATTCCTTCGAACCGTGCTGGCACTGATGTGTAATTATGATAAACCACAGTTCCAAGTCTACTGGGTGAGTACATATCATATCCATGCGTCCAAAGTCTCGACGCTCTTAAAAACTCCTCCCCGTCAAAAATCCACAATGTATGTGAGTCTACAGGCACCCTCTTCTCTGCGTGACACTTATTGTACGAAAAACCTGCACCCCAAAGAGCTTCCAACTGCGGGATCTTGGACCCTCCGATCATACTAGCACCCACCGTCCTCACCAATCCATTGGAACCTCTCATCGTGGTACACAAATGTGGCAAATCCAGTTTCTTCGGCGGCACATTATCTCCATTATCCGCTACAAAATCGTGGATATGGTGAATGTACGTGGTCATGACTGCCATTTCGTTGCCAATACCTTTCCACTCCTTGAGTAAATTCTCATCCCACCCATTCGTAAAGATACTGTGTCCATCCAATTGGAGACAAAAGTCCTCGTCTTGAATCAATTTTTGTTGTTGATGTCTCGCCAATGTCGGACCTCGAGATTCGAAAGCTGAACGTTCATCGACTCGAATCTGGTCCTTATAAGGACACTCTCCTTTATCCGGCCACTCTTGTGCAGCCATGATACAAAACTCATCGACACATTTTTTGTCAGAGGGGTACACTTGATCAACTACCCCAAAATTGATATTTTTAGGGTAATTGGCTCGTTGGAAGCCAGTGAAAATAGTTTTAGCACAGCGATAGCCATCTCGGAAGACGGAGAGTCCAACGAAGAGCTTCGGATCGGTGGGAACGCGTGGAGGGGGAGGGCGTAAATGACTCTGCGACGGGTTGAGAGGAATATGCTGCACACTTGGGTCTAGATGGACGGACCGATTGGTCTCGACGATCCCCATAGTGGGCTCGAAGCCGCTCTTCGCCATAGTTTATATTGGATAATGAGAGCTGACGTGGGGGATTTTTTATTTTGACCAATCATTTTGCATCTATATGTAGTTTGGAAATAACATTTTTACGATAGACTCAGAAATTTTTTCAAAAGTATACGTTATTTCAGAAAAGGATTCATTATACATGTATACAAACGGATACCTTCAAACTCGTTTTAAATCACGCGTATCTTGTTCGAATCGAGAGGCACACGTGAGAAGGCATTGTTCGATCGCCAGGCCATGCATCACTAGTCAATGATGAAAGACTATACATGATGAAACGTAAACTGTGGGTCAGCAGGAAGAAGTACACTCGATTTAGTGCAATTGTGTGTTCTAGACGGATTTTTACCCCTGTTCAGCATAGCGATGACACTCGATGGCGTTAACAATATAATCACATTAAATTTTCTATGTCCTTTTAATAAAGTTTTGGGGCATCGTTAAACGTTCGGCTCGCGAGATCGTTCTCGCCTCAGACATAACATGACTTCGCAAAACATTCACCAGTGCCATTGCCTAAAATTTTCTGTTAGATGAGGTGACGACGCATGCAACATTCTGGTAATTTATCGCTTTCGGAGGGATATTGATCAACTTACATCTGCTACGATATTCTCGTAACTAGTAAAGAAAGTTATATGTTGCGATCTGCTCTGGTGATTTAGTTATACATTGTTTGAGGTAAACGAATTTTGTATATTGCCGGTGTTGCTCTCCACCAAACGCTTCCGACGCACCTCGCTTTACCAGTGCGAATAGAAAGTGTCTTTGGTTCGCCACCTAAACAATCAATTAATGTCCTTCACATCTCCTTACAGCAAAGCAATTTGGCTTCAGTTACTACTCTCGTAGTTGCTGCATAGCCTAATGGAATGCACTCTTGTATTTCCTATCCTACGTTGTAACTAGGGTGTGCACAGTGGAAATATGCACTTTAAATGTGCTCGCTCTAGGTGAGTGTCAGCTTACATCTGGAGTGAATGTTGTCCGAATGCTACGCAAGCGAATTAATCGGGTGGGGTCCATAGGTATTGCCATCATTAACATTGCGAGTTTGATACTTAAGTAAGTAGTTAATTACACGCATTTGTTGGAATGGTACCTGCTGTGATCACAAACGTAGACCCCTTAGGAAATCCCGCAATAAATGATGTAGATTGGTAGACGTAACAGCATAGTGACCATATGCTTGAGTCTCGGGCCACAGAAAGGAAAAATCGACGTGGGTAAGGATTTTGGAATCTTGGCAGGGGTGGACGTAGACTCTTGTCGAAAGGGTCGAGCGGAATATATTGCACATTCGGATCCAACTCAAGATAATAATGTCGTCGCGGTACTATCAACTCCAGCAAACAACGCAAGAGAGAATAAACCTTTACGTGCGTGGTCGATCAAATCCAAGAATGATGAGAATCCACGAGATTATTACGCCGGGCAAGTACTGAATGGACACTGACCTCCCCTTGTGTCCTAGACAGATCGATCCATTCGATGTGCGTGAATACATCCACAGTGGGTTTCCCTTCACTGTGGGGCTCGCGCTTTCTTGTTGCAGCAATAGGATGCGTACGCGCTTGAGCACTTGGTCCTGGTACTGCGCCATCTAAGTGAGGTGACAACAACTTCTTTCATAAAATGTTCGAACGAGTTTTGCAGCAACAGAGAGATTTCCACCGTCACACGGGAACTTCTTGGTGAAGCTGTACTGTGTGGTGATGATATCGAAGGTAAGGCGCTATCGAGACCGTGGTGATTTCGTCCATCATGGTTTACTTGTTGTCGAACCCCATTTCGCCTGTCGGACACACCGCGAGTCAAGGTTCCACCGGCGATGGTGTTCTGGCAGTTGTCAAGACCGAGTAGCTGGATAACGATGCCCGGGTAGCGTCTGACAGTCGATAGAGTGCGCTAATTTACTTTTACCACACTCTATAATAATATAGGGTCGCCTATATTCCGTATTATACGTTAATATTTATAGTTAATTTTTTGGCCAGTACAATTAACTATAGTTTGCTCTATATAAAAACAAGTTTTAAATTTGAAAAAAACTGTTACCCAAAATCCACACAGCTCTATTGTATTAACGAACGCGTCCCCCACAGGTGAACGCAGCCATCCTCCTCGACAGACATAATCTTGAGCTGCACGTGCACACCGCGCGCCTCGTCATATTCGACGTGGCGGACGCAGAAAAAAAGCTGCGCGATCGCGCGCATTTATTTGGTCCGGCGCTGATGGCTACAGCGGATGTCTTGGCGTTTGTAGGAAGGTATAGGCGCTGCGCACGAAATGGGAAATCTGCGCACTCCAAAAATGGGAAATGTGCGCAGCCTATTTTTTCCTCTTGACGTTGTATAGTATACTTACTTCAAGTCATTTTCATTTTTGACTTGAAGTTTGTATTTCAATACAAATTGTAAGTCAATAATGCTGCGGACCCCCGCTTTTGGCATGTTTTCGGGTTACTTCGGCACAGTTTTCCGATTAACTGGTGTCAGTGGTGTGGCATACACTACTGATCTGAAGTATCCCTTAAGTGGATACCTGAAGTTGTCCACTTCAGACGGGTGTACCCATTTGCTGGGTCAACCTTGGCTCGTCGCTAGAAGAGATACACTGACCTGCCCCAGACATTATGAAGGACGGGTATCCCCAATGCAACGTAACAACTACAGTGATATTTAAGGCAACTTCGTACAGCAAGAAAATAAGGGTGAACCAGATGCAACAGATGCAGGACATACTATTGATGATGTGTACTTTGGCCAGTTACGTGGTATGTACTTGAACAAGCTGTGTCGCTTAATCCACAAAGGCATCTCCAAGTAGTGCTACAGCAACATGACGAGGATGGTATGGAACAACAATACAATTCAAGATTGCTAGCAAACTGTCTTCTTAATCATGGCTCAGATGCGGAGCCCTTGCAATACAGGCTTGTCGAATGGCCCTGGACTTGCTGTCATTTGAGAGCGTCACAAAAAGAGCCGCCAGGACCACGGCAAGTAACCCCCAAGCTGGGGCATTGGATCGTCTTCGCCTGTGTGATGGTGGTCCCTCATGGACCTGCATGACAGGTCTGTCGTCACCGATCCCAGCACCATTCTTCGTATGAGCACTAACGAGGCGTTGTTTCACATTGTCCTCTGCTTCTTCTTCTGCCAGTTCTTCCATTTCTCGCGCGACTCGAATTGAGGCGTGTTGTACCGGTTGCACCGGTGTAGGAAATGACGAAAAACCTTTCATTTTCCAGCCTCCACCCACAATTTCCTCCACTTCCGTCGCATTTGAGTACGGCACCCAGTGCAATTGTCCACACGAGTTGGTTTTGTTCATCCATCCATCGAAACTCATGTTGGCGAACTTCATGTACTGCTGGAACGAACGTGCAGTGCCAAATTTGTACTTATCCAGCTCATAAGCATCTACTTGTCCTTTAAATCCCAATCCAACACGAAGACGGACGCGATTATGTGTCATCTCGGTGTCCAAAGCTTTGACTGCAGGATCAACAGGCGATTCCCAGAAACTCGCAGGCTTTTTCGAATAGTTGTGGTACATGACGTTGCCGATTTTACTAGGCGAATACAAGTCGTAGCCGTGAGTCCAGTAGTCCGCAGAGCGTAGAAATTCTTCTCCATCCCAAAGCCACGGAGTGTGAGAATCCACAGGAACATTGCGCTCAGCATGACATTTGCTGAACGATAGCCCACCTCCCCATAATGCCGACATTTGTGGGAACTCTGAATTGCGTTTAATACTTGCTCCGACAATTCTTGTAAGACCGTTGGCACCTTTAATCGTCGTACACAAGTGGGGAACCCAGTCCGGAGCATTGTTATCACCATTTTCTTTGATAAAATCATGGAGATCATGTGGATATACCGTCAAGACGGCCATCTCATTGTCGATCCTCTTCCATTCATCGAGCATGATTTCGTCCCACCCGTTCGTAAAGATACTATGGCCATCCACTTGGAGACAAAACTCTTCATCCCCGATCATTTCTTGTTGTTGATGACGAGCTGTCGTACACCCCGAAGCTTCCGCTGCAGGTCGTGGATTCACTTGAATGTGATCCTTGTAGCGACACTGAGTGTAATCTGGCCACTCTTCAATAGCCATTTTGCAGTATTCATCCAAACACGTGGGGTCTCCTTCTACCAATTGCTCGAGGATCCCAAATCGAAGTCTTTCGGGGTAAACTGCTCGTTTTAACGCCGTAAAAAGGGTCTTGCCACATCGATATCCGTCTCGAAATACGGACGATCCAATGTGGATCTCAAAGGTTTTTGGAATCTTGGCAGGGGGTGGTCGTAGACTCTTGTCAAAAGGGTCGAGTGGAATATGTTGCACACTCGGGTCCAATTCGAGATGATTGTTGGATCCGAGAACATTGATGGTAGGTTTGCCTCCGTGGTTTTCCGCACCGACCAACTCCAGCAACAATGCAAGAGAGAGTAACGCTTTCATGATGTACGTGCGTGGTCAATCAAATCCAAGAATGACGAGAATCCACGCGTTTTTTACGTCGGGACAGGCGAAGCTGACCCCCCCCACCAGTGCCCCTTCGTTTTTGCGGGAAGTTACCACCAGCTGGGTTCGAGTATGGTGGTAAAACGTTCTTCGAGACATGCCCCTTCGTTTTTGCGGGAAGTAACCACCAGCTGGGTTCAAGTATGGTGGTAAAACGTTCTTCGAGACAGATGGCAAGCTTCGAAGTGCGAATCCCATCGGGTTAACAAACCAAAACTCCTTGAGTTCAAGCACGTGACCTATCATGATGGTGATGTGTCCAGAAGAGTTTGCTGTTAGAACACACATAGGGAATATATCTGATGGACGGATAAGGTTTCCATACTACAGTCGTCCCTCTCTATACCTCCTATGTATATCTGTTGATCTAGGTATCAGGATCTGTTGTCCAATCAATGCAAAGTACTGAGTTATGTGAAATCAGGAGATTAATGGAAGATGTAAATCACAGGACTGGATAAAAAATGCATGGACTAACTATAAATCAATACTTTATTCACGATTCCACCAAAATTGCGTCCTTCCCCTGCGCTTATCTGGAGGGACGACTGTGCAGCTAAGTTTGCAGAAATGGGTGTTTCTATGAACTTGACGAAAGCCTGTAACCCACCGAAGCTGCGTTTCATCCATAGCATTGGTCTAGAAGATTCGCGTTTGTGAGACTAATCCCGCATCGACGAGCAATTGACCAGGTTGAACTTATCTAGCGTGATAAACTGTACGGAACAAGACTGAATTGAGATGCAGAGCGTCTGTGGTGTTATCAAGTTGAGGGTGAATCGAGAGATACAGTCACGCAGTAGAATTTGTAGGTAAGGAGTTACGGAAAGTACTACACCAACAATTAGACAACGAGAGCGCATTCTTTGCGCTAAAACTCAACAGCACTGGACAGTGCCACCATGTCTCCAAATTCTACCTCATTACGTTTCTACTTTCGTTACATTTCCATAATCAAAGTTGACAACGCTGTTCAGAAGGCTAGAATACCGGTATATACGTGCCGTAGTTCTAGTGGCTGTGAACCACTCCTGCCTCCTGACACTACAGACATAAACTTCGCGTTAGCAGGTTCTAACCAATGAAACAACACCATTGCACAGACAGGTAGTCGACACTTACAACCTCCATCACCAAGTCCGCCGACACTAGACGAACTGCTGAAGCACGCACATCTGCCATCGACTTGGGCACTGGTCGACGAGCTACATACCACCACAAACATCGCAATTTCTCAGCCCACAACCATCGACACAAAATGAAATTTGGACATCAATAACTCCGAACAACTGCATATTAGACGAGCCATCCACCTTCTTCGATTGACTCCTCAAAGCTGCAATACATGCATGTGAAATGTACCGAATTCATATTTGCAAAGATTAAGTGCGAAAATATTTAGCACCAATTAAATGTATCTGATTGATTATATCAAAATATTATGTGGTTTATACATTTTAGCTACCATCATTACAGTACACGGCAATAATGTCCATTCAATTGATGCATTAGGCCGTTAAGTGCTGTCCACTGGGGTGGAGCACGGCAAACAGAAGATTCCACAGGCAATGCCCATTACATTGAGGTATTTTGTTTTACGTTTGTGAGATTGGATCAGCGAGATTCCTGTGAGAGACCCCACAAAATGCACTCGCCAATTCTCTCAAGAATCAAAACCCCTGATAACTCACGTAGGATCCACAGTGTAATGCGCAGGAAATATCTTAGAATTACTGAGGAAAAACTCTCTATTTCTTTCCGAATTGTCTACCGGTATTAGTACGTAACTGTACAAAATCAACGTACAATGCTATCCCCTTGTTTGATGAGATTTATCAATTTCTACGTCAGATGATAAGTGGTCTTCTAGTTGATTTAATGTCTTTTTCTCTATCAGCAATTTACACGTACTGGACACATTAAAACAATGAAGTACAAACCTGCAGAAGTGATGGTGTGTTCATGATGTGCTTAGACGGTGTGGGCTACTCCCCAAACCGTTTTGAAAAAGCTGTTGCACAAGTTAATACTTTCAAAAAGCAGAGTATATTTCATAGTGTACTTGGTAGAGCTATTCAAAGTTGCGATCCGTCTTGTTCTTCATATTCACACAGATCCGGCGGCGAATAGAGCGTGAATTCTTGTCGTTTGAGATGGTCACGAACATGGCCACCACAGCGAAGATTACCAAGACACCAGTCATTGTACTAGATTCCAGGCTTTTCTTGTATGGACTAGCCACTCCATGACGTAGTTTTATTTCCGTGGCATCAGCGTTATCATCGAAGGCTGCAACTTCCTTCACCTGGGCAGCAACAGCTTGTTGGGCGTGTTCCTCATTTATTCCGATTCGTAAGTTGTCTGGTTCGGTCGCATCATCGTCTATTCCTTGGAGGTCTTTGTCATCCAGTTCACGTTCATCCATGGTTTGATCGTATAATTTCCAGCCTCTACCCACTGTTTCCTCCACTTCAGTGGCATTTTCGTATGGAACCCAGTGTAGTTGACCGCAAGAGTTTGTATCATTCATCCAGCCCTCGAAAGAGATATTGGAGAATTTAAGATAACTCTCAAAGGAACGAACTTTGCCAAAGCCGTACTTGTCCAGAGAAAAGGTATCCACTGCACCTTTGAACGGCATTCCAATACGAAGACGAACGCGGTTGCGACCCATTTCCGTATCGAGTTCCTTCTTGGCAGGATCCATCGGCGATTTCCAAAAACTGGCTGGCTTCTGGGAGTAATTGTGGAACAACACATTGCCCAGCATACTTGGCGAGTACAAGTCGTATCCATACGTCCAATAGTTGGCCGAACGCATGAATTCTTCGCCATCCCAGAGCCAAGGCGTGTGGGAGTCAACAAGTACTTTACGTTCCGCGTGACACTTACTGAACGAGTAGCCACCGCCCCACAATGCCGCCATTTGTGGCATCCAGGACTTGGTAATCATACTAGCACCCACAATTCGAGTGAGGCCATTCCCACCTTTGACTGTTGTACACAAGTGCGGAATGGAGTCAATAACAGCGTTGTCCCCGTTTTCTTTAATCATCGTGTCGTGTGTGTGGTGCGGATACATTGTCATGACTGCCATCTCGTTGTCGATGGAGGCCCAATCCGCTAAGATATTCTCATCCCAGCGGTTGGTGAAGATGCTGTGACCATCGACTTGCAGACAAAACTCTTGGTCCCCAACCAACTTTTGTTGCAGATGCCTAGCAGTGGTGCATCCAGCCGACTCGGCCGCATCACGAGTATCAATGGTGATTTGGTTCTTGTAGCGACATTCCTGGTCTTCTGGCCACTCCTCTGCAGCCATCTTGCAATACTCGTCAAGACAAGTAGGGTCACCTTCGTAGATTTGCTCCAGAATCCCAAAATGAAGACGTTCAGGATACGTTGCACGCTTGAGTGCAGTGAAAAGTGTCTTACCACAGCGGTAGCCATCTCGAAAGACTGACGATCCCACGAACATCTCAAAAGTATCGGGGATATGTGCGGGAGGTGGTCTCAGATGACTCTTTTGAGGATCTAGTGGAATATGCTGCACCCTCGGATTCAGCTTGGTCGACTTGGTCCAGTTGTCCCATGAGATGGTGGAGAAGTTGACCTCTTTGTTTGGGTTGGTATCAGGTACAGCCGAAACAAGGGCCAGAAGCACCGCAGCACTCACGAATCGCAGCATTGTCTTCGATGTCGATGGTGAAAATTGCAGAGTGAAAGGCCTCCCGACTACTCGGTGAGGTCGCAGACCCTTGCCACGTACGTCGCTTCCAGGCATTCGGGCGAAACGCTGGAGAAGTCCGGTTGGTTTGTAGAATGCATGCGCATATGATCTACCAAAATCGCCTTCTATATGGAGGGCTTCGATCGAATTGCATATGCTACCTAGGGCTTATGTAGATCGAGGAGTTCTTGGGCTTGTTTTAGTTGTGTTTGAATTGCTTAAGGTGCTCAGCTCACATGGTGAGCCTCACCGTAAGTTTCCTATACAACGGCTAAAGGGTAGATATCTTCATAAGCAAGTTAGCTGAACATTATTTTCAATTTTTCCACCGGACTTGTGCCGAACTCATACTGCGAGTTCGTTCCTAGATGACTCGAATGCAATTTCATCAGCAGCGAATTCACGAACGCACGAAGCCACCCACTGGTGTCTGTTACTGCAGTCAGAAACGGTTCTAGTCTATGAGGCTGGCGCCACTCACTACTGAAACTGCGACTGATTTACATCCATTTCTCATACGACCATGCACTGGGGTACTACCTCAGGCTTCCGGCGTCAAGACATCGGTCGCTTCAACAGAAGCAAATGCCATACTTAGTGTAGCGGTGAATAAAGCAAACATGCTACCAGGTCTCAATACCGAAGGTCTTCAATACAAGATGAACCAAACAGACGAACGGAGCTTGAGATCACCCAATCTGTGTTATCTGGTCGAAGTCTCCAGCTCTTGCGTCCTATGAGAAACTTGAAAACGCCATTTACTCTAGAGTATTACGGAAACTGAAACAGGAAAGCCGCGAACTGCAGAAAGGTCGCGCCCGTCCAAGTCGTCGCCGTTGTCTAAACCGTTCGAGCGAAACCTTTGGTAAACGTGTATTAAAGCCCCACTCAGCCTCCTGTGACGTACATTCGTGGCGTACTCCTGAAACTCATGAAGTGTTTTTTAGTGCCCCCTCTTTCGTTCTCGGGTAATTACCCGCTCCAAAGCTCATTCCTCAATTTCCCATTTGGCGGTGACATCGACCTTCCTTTCGAATTGATCGATGGCGTCGAGGAAACCAGCTACGGCTGCGGCTCTCGCAGGAATCATCGCTGCTGGACTCGCGTCCGCTGACATCCCGATCTCCGTGCAATACGATGCAACCTACTCGCTACCAGAGTCCCGCGGTTACCCTTGTTCTGGTGACGGAGCTAAACCGGCAGGTGATGCCTGCCCCAAGGCAGGTGATGTCGCCACCGCAGACTGCCAACCATACCTGTTGTCCTACAACGGAGCGGTGTGTGTCGCTCCTGTCGATGCTCAGTGCGTCATTGTAAACGGCGATACATGGGGTTGTGCGTTCCCGAAGACGGGCTATAGTTCTGCTGCTGAGGCGGAGTCCATCGCAGCCTACGATGGATCCAATTACGACACGACGGGCGATACACCGCTAGGTGTCAACTGTGAGGTTGTGTCAGATACGACAGGCAGTGGTAAAAATCCTGGTAACTATGGCTCAACTACACCGGGCACTACTGAAGGAGGCGGGACTACTGGTAGCTACGACGAGGGTACAACAGAGGGAGTTACCGCTGGTAGCTATGGTCCAGCTACACCGGGCATTAATGAGGACTCGACAACAACAACGGGTGGAGTTACCACCGGAAATTACGGTTCTGCTACACCTGGAAGCACTGAGGGTGGAGTCACCACTGGTTCTACTACAACAGGTACCACTGCTGGTGAATACGGCTCCACCACTACCGGAGGCTACCCCAGTGGTACTACCGACACAACCGAAGGCAGCACTACCACTGGCAGATACCCTACCGGTATAACTGAGGAAGGTTCCGCCACTACCGGTGGCTACCCCA
>PCFV01000848.1:0-12721 GCA_002812785.1 Phytophthora litchii
TGAGGCAGCGTGCTAATGCACTTAATGCTACTTTAACCAGAATGATAGTTGTTGCTGCCTTTAGTCTTACCAGTTTGAAACAGTTGAAGCTGGATTATTAGCCTCGGCTATTATGGATATCAACACATTCATCACTCAATTAGATTACCAGCTTGTTTTCAACGACTTTAAGATGCATCGTTCAACACGAATTGGTACTGCAACAGACTTTCGGGATGATGTAGCCCCCCAACGCACACATTAAGTGCATTAGCACGCTGCCTCAGTACAGCCGTCTCAGTGGAACGATCCTACGAACTCGACGAAAGTGCAACCTTGCCGTCGGAAGAACTCATTCTGTTGTGCAGGGTGCTCGGACCCACTTCAAAACAAGTGTGTGGACTCAAACCCGCTATTCACTGCATCTTAATGCTACTTTAGGCTAGCAGGACGTTCGAAACCTGCTTTTTTGGTACAATTTCAACTAATGTCATCGAGCTCACGCGTGGGCTTTGACCTGGGTAATAAAGGTTAATAATAAGTTTTCCTTTCGTGATTATGCAAATAATGTACTGAAATAGGTTACCATAAACATGCTCACGTTTGAACCGAGAGATCCGCAATCGTGGTCTTGGCTCACTGCTTCGACACTCACTTTGCAATTCGCATTACCCAGCTACCAGCAACAACTCCACCAACAAGAGCCATGTCTCCTACTGAAAACTACAAACTCTTCACCCCGCTCCAGATGGGCAAAGGCCTTGAGCTCAAGAATCGCATCGTGTTTGGTCCTGCAACTCGCGCTCGAATCAACCCGGTCACTCATGCACCCAACGAGATGAACGCGATCTACTACGAGCAGCGTGCTGGAGCTGGTCTCATCATTTCTGAGGGATGCGCTATCTCTGAACAAGGATTTGGTTGGTATGGGTCGCCGGGACTCTTCACAGACGAGCAGGCTGCTGGGTGGAAGGAGGTCGTTGATCGCATCCACCAGAAAGGAGGCAAGATATTTGTACAGCTCTGGCACATGGGACGGCAGTCACACCCGTCGTTTCACACCAATAACGAGGTGGTGTCAGCCTCTGCTACCGTGCTCGAAGGATGCAGCACACGCGACGTGGGTGGTGATCGCACGGGCTTTGAAAGAGCTCGAGCATTGACTCTCAACGAGATCCCCGGCGTGGTGGAACAGTACCGAAAATGTGCCGAGCTTGCCAAGCAAGTGGGCTTTGACGGAGCTGAAGTGCACGCCGGAAGTGGCTATTTGATTGACCAATTCCTGCAGTCTTGCACGAACGAACGTACGGACGAATACGGCGGCTCGTTTGAAAACCGATATCGAATCCTTCATGAAATACTGGAAGCAGTGAAGACTGTGTTTCCAGCTGATCATATCGGAGTGCGAGTCTCCCCTTCGAGCAAGTATGGCGGCATGGGCAGTGTCGACAACACCGAAATGTTCACGTACGTGTTCCAACGTTTGTCGGAGCATGGGCTGGGATATTTGGCGATCTTGGATGGTTTCGGCTTCGGCTACTCAGACAAGAGCCGAGTGATGACCGCGCTCGATGCTAAAATCCACTTCAAGGGATTTGTGATGGCCAACTGCAGCTACACGCGCGACACCGCGGAGGGCGTGGTTCACAGTGGTGCGGCCGACCTGGTGAGCTTTGTGCGAGGATTCATGTCGAACCCGGATCTAGTGGAGCGTTTCCAGAACGACTGGCCTCTCAATGACGAGCTCGCCTACGAGTTCTATTGGGACCCGACTAAAGGCAAGGAAGGCTACATCACGCCGCCGTCGTACACGGCACGGTGTCCCTGTCCTCTCAAGAAGCTGGTTCCAAGCTTTTAGATGTTCTTCTCGTTGTTGCTGGCTAGAGGGTAAATAGTTTTCTCTTGTCTAATTGCTGCAATTCACGTAGCACACGAAACCATGGTGTGGAGAATTGAGAATCACTTGATCGTGTACATCCGTGGCTCATTTCGTGGCAGTGGTGTAAACAGGAACCATTGTAGACCACGTACAGTAATTTTACGATAACTTGGGGTGATTCAACACAGATTGGGTGGTTTTGCTACAGGAATACCACGACAATAGGAACCACACTCAACTACATGGTTCGCGATGGAACTATTAATTAAAAAGTCCGCAGACGAAATACGTCGAAGACGTTTGCTATTGCATCTACAGCATGGAGGACGTCGAGGCGTCCGTAGCCGAAAATGTTGTTTGGGACCACAGATGTCGAGACCGAGATGTGCCCACATGACCGAGCGGTGTTGTTCACGATGTTTCCATCAATCACCGCTGACGCAGTTAGTACAGTCCAAACCTGTTCATATGTTAGATCCGGTTTTACACTGAGAAGCAATGCGATTGCTCCACTAGTGTGTGGTGCAGCAGTGCTCGTTCCAGAAGCAATAGCATAAACGTTGTCTCTTGTCCACCAAGCTGAGTAAATTCTCTCCCCAGGTGCCACAATATCGGGCTTGATACGACCATCAAACGAAGGTCCCGTGGAACTTTGAGGAAGCAGAAGGTCATCAGGGTTGGTTGCGCCCACTCCAATAACATTGATCGCATCTCCAGGTGAGACCACCGTTCCGCAGGTTTTCAAGGATCCCGAATTACCAGTAGCGAAAATGGGAACAATCTCAGCCGCTTGCCAAGCTGCAATGACAGCACTGAAGTTTGCGGCTCCGCGAGCGATTCCCCAACTGTTATTGACGATTCGAGGAGCTTTACTGCAGTTTGGCTGACTGCCCTTTCGATCTGTGGGGCATAGTACAAATTGTGCACATGCTAGCAAACTTGATTCAAGACACTGCTTTGTGCTTCTGCAGCCTCGACAAGCCATCCACGTAGCGTTAGGGGCTACGCCGATGCCATTTGTACCAACTATAGACCCCATCACATGTGTTCCGTGGCCAGAAAAATCAAACGGGGTAGAACTTTTGGTTTCCGGATCAAACCACCCGTAGTCGCCCCGAAAGTTTGATCGCAACGCCTCATGCGTTGCTCGAGCGCCAGTATCGATAGCCGCAATGGTGACGTTCGTACCCGTGATTCCCTTCGCCCACACAGCCTCTGCGCCTATCTTCTCGACACCCCACCTCAAGATCTTCGTCCCCGACTCAGCGTCGTCCAAATGTTCGACCTTGAAGTGATCCCCGATCGTTAGGACCAGCTCCTCATGGATTTCCGCGATCGACGATTCCAGCTCCAGCTTCTGCAGCAACTCACTTGTTGCATCTTCGATGTAGAGTTGGTTAGAGATCCAGAACGTTGTCGTGGATGAAAATGCTGAATTCATCTTGGGCCTCTCGTTGAGAAGCTTCATCACTGTTTCTTGTGCTATCGATGCAGAAACCTTGAGCGAGTCCACAAGATGCTCAATTCGTGCACCTCGTGATGATGGATTGGTCTCTAGCAATACTGAGAGAGCAGTAGCTTCTTGTAGCGTTGCGGTAGTTCCTTCACGCATCGTCACCATCAGGTTAACCGTAGCCTTGTCTCGGAGAGAACGGTATACATCTGCGTGTACTAAAGGCCGTAAGTGAACTGGAGTGGTTCCTAACGTGCTCTGCAGCATGATGCAAGCAAGCAGCAAATGAAATAAATCGTGGACAGTCGACATGAGCGCTCTGTTTTGAAATCAAGAATGAACAAATGTATTCGATGAGAGTCCGTCAATTGCGTGCTAGCCTTAATAGCAGCTGAGTGTTATGCGTTAACCATCTACCACGTCCTACCAGTGTCTGGTTATCAGGTTGACAACCGGGGCAAACGCAACCTTATCAGATCCGTGTTGGGCCAACCCGTTCATGAACTCAATGCTTCACATCATGCATGGTAGTAGGATGGTCTGGTGCGATTACTTAAAGCGCTGAAGACAGCATGACTGCATTTTCTGACGCAAACACCTTGATTAGGTCAGGTACTTGTATCGCCCGAAGTAATCTGACGCAAACATCCTGCTTAGGTCAGAAATCCTACGTTTTGGTAGTAACTAGTTAGATATCTGCCACAACAAAGGCCTGTTAACCTCGTGCATACCCTAGAGTGCGTTGTTCACATTACAACTTTCTAGCTTCTCAACACTTTCCACCACTCCCGTCATGACTCCCAACACTGACAACTACACACTCTTCACTCCGTTGCGTCTCGGTGAAGGGCTTGAGCTAAAGAACCGCATCGTTCATGGTCCTGTAACGCGTGCTCGCAGCGATATTAAGACCCATGCACCGTTGGAGCGCAATGCTGTCTATTATGAACAGCGTGCCGATGCTGGTCTCATCGTCACCGAAGCCTGTGCCATTTCTGAGCAGGCGTTCGGTTGGTACGGATCACCTGCACTGTACACCGACGAACAAGTTCGCGGGTGGAAAGAGGTTGTCGACCGCGTACACAAGAAAGAAGGCAAGATTTTTGTGCAGCTCTGGCACATGGGTCGGCAGTCACATCCTTCCTTTCATGCCAACAATGAGGTGGTTTCGTCATCTGCTACATTGTACGAGACTGGCAGAACCCGTGACGCAGATGGAGACCACGTAGGGTACGAGCGAGCTCGTGCATTGACTCTCAACGAGATCCCGGATGTGGTGGAACAGTGGCGCACGTGTGCCGAGCGAGCCAAGGAGGCGGGCTTCGATGGCATCGAAGTGCACGCTGCAGGTGGTTACTTGATCGACCAGTTCCTCCAGTCCTGCACGAACGAACGCACCGATAACTATGGTGGCTCGTTTGAGAATCGATATCGCTTCCTGAACGAGGTCATTGAGGTGGTAAAGACGGTATATCCGGCAGACCGAATCGGTGTGCGCACAGCTCCCAACAGTCCGTACGGTGGTATGGGCAGCGTCGATAACGTCGAGATGTTCACGTACGTGTACGAACGCCTATCGGAACATGGCCTAGCGTACCTGGCAATTCTCGATGGTTGGGAGGGTGTTGGCACTGACGGACACTACCATGGGAAGTGTAGTCCATTGACCACGTTTGACGCTAAGAAGGCCTTCAAGGGCGTTATCATTGCCAACAAGGGGTACTCGAGAGACGTTGCGGAAGGCGTGCTTCGAGGTGGCTCAGCTGATCTCGTGGGTTTTGCGCAGATGTTCATGGCAAACCCGGATCTTGTCGACCGATTCAAGAACGACTGGCCGCTGACGCCTCTGATGGACTACGAGTACTTCTGGGAACCTATCAAAGGTGACGAGGGATATACGACTCTGAACAAATTTCAGCCGTAGGAGGGGCAATACTAGTGTCCGATACTGCGTAAGAGCAGATAGTGTTCACACACAAGGAAACATTAAGCGGCGAAAACTTGTTCGTTTGAAACGACGCGATCTTCTGCATTCTAGGTATCTTTTTGATTAGCATTGAGCTCTTCCAGCAACCATGCAGCACCTACGCTTGATTGTCGTGTTGTGCGTACTACTACAGGTATCGATCGGTGTACAATGGCTGTGATGTGTGCTCGTTGAACTCACTCGCAGTCTTGTTGTTGTCGATAGTTGTCAACAGCACAGAAAGACGATGAACTTGATCGAGGTGAAGATGATGGAGTTCTATCTACGTGGGATGAAGCAGAAAAGGATGAAAACGTTGTTAAAGATCTTGAGGTCGTAGTTGATAATTCTCGTAAACTTGAGGTACTCATGAAGGGACTAACGTTAATACCACACAGGAGGATGCCGAGCCCGATCTGCCCAACGAAGAAGCGGAAAGAGCACTTTACGACACAGATCTATCTCCTAACGAACGACTGGTCTTAGAAGCAGACTCTAGCTGGCAGGTGTGTTTTCGATATCCTGTGTGCATTCATGGATGCAGTAAATTAAAAAAATTTGACGGTATTCACAGGAGGACGCAGACCGGGAGAATTTCGCTTTTCATTTAGAGGACACTTCACCAGAGGTAGAAGGCGATGATGGCAATACATGGCGTCATCCAGCCTACCCTACTGAGAAGCAGTTCGAGATGGTAGGCAAAATTGATAATGCATTTCTGCTCACTAGTATTGACGCAAATGCTGTTGTTTATATGAACAAGGAGGTGGAAGCAAAAGATGACGTTTATGATGCGTATCTCGAAAGGGGACGACAACTGGTATCTTGTTTTTCAATTTCACGACTGATTTTTTCTGGTTTATTAACTTGTGTTCCTTTCAGGAGGAACAACCCAACCAGGCAGTCGACGAAGACGAAGAAGAGGAAGATCTACCGGTCATTCCCGGTCTGACGGACGTTGACTTGATCGCATTCAACCCCGAGTTCGCGAACGCAGAGGTACTCGACAAAATCATTGACTGGTCCTACGACCAAGTCGCCGCCTTATCACGGTACCGCGACACCTACATCCACGCTGAGGACCTTTACAAGTACGTCCTGAATTGCAGCACTCTTGCTCATCACTAACACTTGTTTGTGTCCAGTTTTCTGCTCAAGACACTTAATCCGCTGGACGAGGAGATGGATACCGAGGACGAGCAGATTCTAACTGACGCGGTCGTGGAGCTACGCAAACAGCAAGGTTTACTGAATGACGAGCAGATCGTGTATCGAGGCTTCATCGCGCGTGGTATGCCTCTGCGCTTTTTGCAGTCGTTGGCACACGAAATGCATCAAACTGTCCAGAAAAGGCGTCTACAGGCCAGCTCATATCGCGAAGAGCTCTAGACCTCGTCAAGCTTGACATCTTCAACTTTGAAGCAATCATTCTTTCACCGCACAATCTTCTCGAAATGATTGCATCAAAACTTGTGGACAGTGACTCTAAAGTGGACCATCGGAACTGTTCAATACTAACTTACAGTACCAGTCATTATCTGCAAGGATATGACCCACAGAATACTGACCTCAGCTCACCTTCCAATCAAATTGTTTGCAACGGCCGCCTTCGGATTGGCTCTGAGCGCGTGGCGAGCTTTTGATTGGTCCAATCCTTGCTCGGCTGCCTCTACACCTCACTTGCCAATTTACTCGCGTATACTCAAGTCAAGTCAGAGATGGAGGTGAAGGCCGAGGACACTCTCAAGAAGGCCGCAGCGGCGTCCTCTGGTGCGCTGCTCACGTCGTTGTTCGTGACGCCGCTGGACGTGGCCAAGGTGCGCATCCAGTCGCAGATTCAGATGTCCAAGACGCTGAGCGACTTGCGTGTAACTCACTCAAGTGTCGGCACGTCCGTAGCCACAGCAGTTGAGCAGTGTCGATGCCGCAGTCGCTGCGTATGTAACCGCTGTATTACGCGTCCGATCGAGAAGCTGCAGGTCTCTAGACGCGGGGGAAATGCTCTTCCGGCGATGCGTATGTCCTGCTCACGAGCTGTGGCGCCACAGCAACTCCAGGGCACGTCACATGCCCTGCGCTACATCTTCCAGACGGAAGGAGTCAAGGGGCTGTTTGCGGGTTTGTCCCCCGCCATGGTTATTGCCGTACCGTCTACTGTGTTGTACTACATGTCGTACGATCTCTTGTTGCATGAAGGACGTCAGAGGTTCCCCCAGGTTGAGGGATTGGTGCCATTGATGGCTGGTACGACGGCGAGGATCGTTGCAGCGTCTATTACGTCGCCTATTGAGCTCATTCGGACGAGGATGCAGGGAGAGAGAACAGGAGCTAGCATCATAACTACGTTCCAGCAGGCAGTACGACGTGGAGGATATGCTTCGTTGTTGAATGGATTGGGGGCCACGTTGGCACGAGATGTACCCTTCTCGGCGATTTACTGGACGTCGTATGAGAACCTACAGAGACAGATGAATTCGGCTGAGGAGGAGTTTTCGAGAACACAGAGGGCGTTCGCATGTGGTGCTGTATCGGGAGCTATTGCCGCCACGGTGACGACCCCTTTTGATGTGGTGAAGACGCTGCAGCAAGTGTCTATGACAGCGCAAGGATCACAACCGTCCGGGATGGTAGTGCTCAGACAGGTAGCTGCCAGTAAGGGAGTGAGCGGAGCCTTCACGGGGCTCAGTGCAAGGCTTGCACGCGTTGCGCCATCCTGTGCCATCATGATTTCGTGCTACGAGCTTGGAAAGGAGAAGCTTGGCATAGCATGAAAGGAGAACTGATGCTGAGGGTCTGTCATCCAGGCAGGACAAAGTAGGGCTGAATGAGCACGATGAGTGACCTAGCTCGATCGTGGGAATGGAAACGTAGGGTCCGATATTTAAAATATATACAAGCTGCGGGCCTCCTTTGATTTTAATCCTATCCATTTTTCGTGTGCTCTTGCATGGTGCAAGCATGTTAATTAATACATGCACATGAGGTTTGAAACTTCTCCTTCTGCTCAACTAGGATGATGAAAGACTTACTGCAAAGGGGCGAGGATGAGAAGAATATTGACGACGAAGATGAGGAAATTTATTTGGAAACTACTTCTCATACTTCGATGAGAATGGACAGGTATCAACTGTCACGTTTGTACGAGTCGTAGTGGTGAGGATCACCTAAAACGAGGGTTTTTATGCTTTTGATCTGCTACAGAAAAAGTTGAAAGCTTCGTAAACTGCTAAAATGGAATGGTTTATCATCTTTTTGCTGAGTGGACCTGTTTCGTTCCAAGACTGCGTCTGCGACTTGCACTCACTTGTCTTCATGATCCAATCGGACCTTCTTGAGTCTGTTAGCAAGATTTCTCGCTTTCCATTTTCATTCTCTTTTCGATCTCCGCGACTAACGTTGAGACCATGCGAAATGTCTACTCCAAACAAAACGCTTCACTTGGAGTTACATGTAGTAAGGCGGTAGTTTGTGGACAGCTCATATCGACTGTGACACCGAAGCACATCGTGCACACTTCTCGTTGGTAAGATACAAAGAGGGTAATAGACACTTGGCATAAATTTCACTCCTGAACCATTTCCAGAGCTATACATGACAGACTGCGTACTATCATCCCCTCTTTGGTGGCAGCATCCAGAATTGATCGGCGTTATTCTCAGTACCTTGCAGATCCTGCAAAACAACAACAATCATCTCTACGAAACAACAGGCGTCCATCAACAATAGAATTGGTCAGGTAGGTCACTCCGCCGTCACTAGAATTTACTGCGACGAAATTTATCGCCATTGTGACCCAATAGCTCCGTTCCTCCCATTTTACCACTTCTTAGCTCAAACTCTGAATTCGTGATCCGATTCACTTCAACATGTAGGGTACGTTTTGAGGGTACGCACTGTGTACCCCTGGGTTACACGAGCTGCATGGCTTTGACGCCGGTCACTTTCTGGTTGAAAAGCGCCCAGATCAAGAAACGCGACCAAGTACTCGAGCACCTTTGATTGCCACCCAAACGACGATGTTGACGCAGGCAGCTCGACGCAGCACTCATCTCGGCAGGACCCACAGCTTTGCTGCTACTGTACGTCGCCCCCTTTGCACTAACATTGGCGAATCCAAGTCCTTCAACTGACTTTGTGCTCGTGCTGGTGGTGCAGCGAGGCTTCGGCGTGGCCGGCAGTCGCTACCAGACAATGGTGAAGCCCGTGATGACTGCCCCTACTAAGACAACGTCAATGTGGTCGCGTCTCGGTCTAAAAACTACCAAAACGACCAAGCAGCCCTTGGTTTACTCCACGAAAGCTCGGGTTCGTGCTAGAGCGAGTTTGTAGTGATTACAATGCTGTTGGTGTTGTGTTGCTGTATCAGCACAATTTGGACTGCGGTGCATTGGGCATTAATAACATGATGTGTCGTTGTAACTTTACAGAAGTTTGCGGCTTCGACGGCTACGATTGAGAACGTGGCGGCCAACCGCCCAATTGCGTACTGGATCTTTGGTACGGCGGCCATGGTCGGCGGCATGATTGCCGTCGGTGGTGCCACCCGTCTTACTAGATCAGGTCTGTCGATGGTGCAATGGAAGCCGCAGGGAAGTCTGCCTCCCATGACCACTGAGGAGTGGGAAGCACAATTTGAGATTTACAAGCAGTTTCCAGAGTACCAGCAGCGTCAGAACATGGTATGACTTTGTGGCATTGATGCTATTGTTGCAAATGGTTATTAACGCGAAACTTGCTTGTTGTGGAGTAGACGGTGGAGGACTTTAAGGACATTTTCTGGTGGGAGTACGGTCACCGAATGCTTGGACGCACCGTGGGCCTGGTGTACACAGCGCCGTTGGTTTACTTCATGCTGCGCAAGCGTTTACCTAGAGAGTTATATACACGCTTTGCTGTGCTGTTCGGTCTGGGTGCAGCACAGGGAGGTGTTGGCTGGTGGATGGTGCGCAGTGGTCTTGAAGAGCACGGCCACGAGCAGTTGAAAAAGCGCAATGAAGTGCGTGTCAGCCCCTACCGTCTCGCTACGCACGTAAGTTCACTATATTGTTGGTGTGGTAAACTGGTACTGATGGATATACGATTGTGCTCGTTGATTGCTATCGATAGCTTGCGTTTGCCTTCACTACACTGGGCGTTCTTACTTGGACGGGCTTCAACCTGGTTGCACCTCCGTCACGCGCGGCAATGACACGTGAGATGATCTCACCAGACGTGTTGAAACAGGTGACCCGCATTCGCAAGATTCTGGGCCACGTCTCCACTGCTCTCGGCTACACAATCATCTCGGGTGCGTTCGTGGCGGGTATTGACGCCGGCATGGCCTACAACACTTTTCCTAAGATGGACGATCAGTGGATTCCGGACGACCTGTTTGTAATCGAACCCAAGTACAAGAACTTCTTTGAAAACGTACCGCTCGTGCAGCTGGACCACCGCATCCTCGCTCTAAGCACACTCGCGGGTTTCGGTGGTGTATACACCATGGCTCGCCGCCAGCACATCTGGAACCAGCTGCCACAGCAATCGCGTAACGCACTGAACATGGCGCTTGTTGCTGCTGGTGGCCAAGTGACACTGGGTATCACAACGCTGATCAACTGTGTACCGATCCCGCTCGGCATCGCACACCAGTGCGGTGCCATCTTGCTCATGACGGCAACGCTGTGGTCCCAGCACACGCTCAACTTTGCTAAGCCGTTGAAGAAGGCTGCCCAGACCGCTATCAAGGCCGCACCGAAGACACTGTAAACGATGCAATTGCACGTCTGTCATTCCAAGCATCGGTGCAACGTCAAGTGAGTCATCAAGCTTGCTAGAATACACAAAACATCACGAAAATACAAAAACAAAAACCGTACAAACAACGGTATTACCCTTTTAAAATTGATACAAATTATTAGCTTGAACAGGGTCTTATCGTACTAATCGCTTTAACCTGAGCTATAAAGTAAGGCGGTGTCAAACAGCAGTCTTCACCTACAAGGTTCTTGGTCGGCATATTTCCCGAATGTATGGCACGCATGCACAATTCACGAACGCATACACCCCGCAACAGAATGGGGTTGCCGAGCGTCGCATGAGAACGATTCTCGAACGTACTCGAGTGTTTCTTATTGACAGCTCGCTTCCTCAGCAGCTCTGGGGCGGCCTGCACCTTAATCAATACGACACCCAGCGCAACCACAAGAAGTAAACCCCCATACGAAAAATAGTACCACCGCAAGCCATCCTCTCAATGTCTCAAAGTGTTTCGTCGCAGTACCTACGCACATATTCCTTCCGTCCATCTATTAAGCGGCCAACAGACGACAACCCTGCTTCCGACCTACCACTGTGCACGAATAAACGCGCTCAGCTCTCTGAAGCTTATCCCACCAACGTGTACCTAAATGTCCCAGCTGACTTCTCTGACATTGAGCAACGTCTCCAAAACCAAAATGTCATCCTCGCTATACGGCATGTATCCAAACCAAGAACCTTCCACGAGGCTCTGCACTCTGAGCGCGTTCATGAGTGGCGCAGCGCTGCTGAAGCTGAATATCAGTCACTTATTGACAGCGGCACCAGGAAGCAGGTGCCCTCACCCAGCGGCCGTTCTGTACTAGGCTGCCAATAGATGTTTGTTGTTAATTAAGTAAGGCGCAGATGGTCAGATCAACCGTTTTAAAAAGCTAGATTAGTGATCAAAGGATTTCTTCAGCGCTATGGAATGAGATTTTCTCCCCGGTTATCCGGTTGGAGGTACTACGGTTACTCCTCCCCATTGCTGCGCTACTAGACTATAGAATACATCCAATGGATGTTACAATTGCCTTCTTGAATGATTTTATTGGTGTAGACCTCTATATGCATCAGCCGTAAGATTCGAAGTCCCTGGAAAGGAGAATTTCGTTTGCAAACTTGTCAAAAGTCTGTATGGGTTTAAACAAGCGCCGCGTATATGATACCATACCTCCTAGAGGTGCTCGGGTTTAACCGTCTTATTAAATACCGTTGTGTTTCATGGAACTCTACCGAATGGGCCTATGTTACATCGCCGTCTATGTAGACGACTTACTGATCATTGCACCAACACCAGGCCTCGTGGAACGGGCCAAATATGCCCTCAAATATATTCAGAGAGGCCTCCAGCTTTTTGTCCTGACAGAATTCCAACAGTCCATAATCGGTGGTGTGGAGACTCCACGATCGTCTTGAATAGATAGCGCAGCGCATGTGGAGTTATTTTTTTGGGACGCAATAGATTTAACATATCAAAATGCTTCAGCCGGAGAGCGTATTTGAGGACGTCAATTGAATGCCCCAGTTAACCAGTTACCATAGTTACATCAACTTCCTTGTGATAAGCGCAGCTTGCACAATACGTACTTCATAGCTTATTCATTGACAAAGTCTCGAATCTGCATGAAATTATCAATTGTGTGACGGGGACCTTGCTTTGAGG
>PCFV01000849.1:0-12666 GCA_002812785.1 Phytophthora litchii
TTTTTTTGTTTACGTCCCCATCACTAGTGAGCAGGGATCACATCAGCAAAACACAACTCATGACAGTCTCGGATGACATCCAGTCTTCTGAGAAAGAGAATGAAAAAACTTGGATACAACTTCACGCCTGGGCTGCCGCTACTACCCATGCGTGGACAATACAAACCAAAGAGGAATATCGACGACAGAAGCGTTGTGATGGAATGACACGTCTACGAACGAAGAAAAAGGAAGAGATGGAGGTGATGCGAATTCAACGACAACGGTTGGAGCTACAACTCCACCAAAGACTTGCAAGTTGGAATCGCACAACATCAGTCGCTGACGTTAATGAACTATGTGGGACTATTCATCGCCTCGCACTAGAGGGAGATGCACTTCGAACGGAGAACGCCGAGTTGTATGAGAAACTACAGTGTTACGAGCGTCTCCAGTCAATCACACAGCAGGAATTAGTCCAAGTGACTCACTCCGATGAACAAGATCCGCCTAAAGTTGCTGTGTATGAAGCGAGCAAGAGAGCGCCTTGGACCTCCAAGTCTCGTGTTCCAGGATGGCGAGTTCACTTTCCGAACGGTTCTCCATCTTTCTACTTTCATCCATTCACACTAGAAGCCTTTAACCGGGCGATCACGCTATGCGACGAGACTTTCGGAGTAGAACCTCCGTTTATCAAGTCGGTGGGAAAGATGTTTGGCTGGAACATGCACTGTGCTCCATTAACTCGAAGACCAGACAACTCACTGGTCACCCACGCAAGGTTTACAAGTCGATTCGACTCTTCATTGAAGAGAATGATCACTATGGTACACAACACGGACGTCAAGACTTTACCATTGATCTGCACACCTCCGGGTTGGAACGT
This sequence comes from Phytophthora litchii, assembly GCA_002812785.1. NCBI lineage: Eukaryota > Oomycota > Peronosporomycetes > Peronosporales > Peronosporaceae > Phytophthora > Phytophthora litchii. The sequence goes on from PCFV01000849.1 coordinate 866, forward strand.
TAAACAACGTGATGACGTAAATGTCGACACTCTACAAGAATTCGAGAAGGACGCGTACGTGATGGTATGCAACATTCCTGGTCCAGTTCACTATCGTTTTCTCTATTTTCTCCGACATGTCATCCGAATAATGGCAAATGGAAAGCGTTCGGTATCTTTCATCATGACCATTGCCAATTCGGAAGCGATCCAACGCAGTCGTGTAGCAGAAGATCAACGTAACGAAGTCCATTGGGTGCCAGAAGGAGGTACTTTCATGACGCTAACGGAAGTGGACGACGGTATAGTCGATCTTACGTACGATCATTGGGCAAGTTGTCAAGATGAACAACACGCGTAAAGCCTCTTTATCCAGTGGGCTCAATACGTCTCACGTAGGTCGGAGAAAATAATGTCATCAAGACTTCTCAAGTCTGGATTTTAAGGGTGCTGATGAATGTAGAAGTGTTGACATGGTCCACCGCGAATACAAGTGAGCTGAATCATCGCATTTCCATTGTTGTCGAAATTCATTTCAGATTTTCGACTCAATACCCATCCAACTAAGTCGAAAAATGAAGCTTTGTTGTGGCGAAGTGCTTTTGTAGAGTCATCGATGACAACTGTACAGGCTGAACATGGAGGATTTTGAAGGATTCGAGCCACAAAGACACAATAGATTTAATTCTTGATACGGTGGAAGCAAATTGTTGCTCCTTCCAGGTTGCTCGTTTACTAAGACCTCGACATCGCGAGAGTATTGTTCTGTCACTTACATCATGGTGATGAAGTTAAAAGGAGGTTCTCCATTGTGAAATTTGACAGCATTCACTCGATCCACCTCCATGTAGGCAATCGACGTTGGCATTTGCAGCTCATTCACAAAAATCGTTGCTTCTTTTGTGTGATGTGATCTCTGCTCAGTGAGTGCACACCACCAGAGAGTACAACGCATCAGACTCGCAGCTTAGGTCTACTCAGTAGAGTCTATCCACTAATATGTTGAAAGTGTGCAACAACGCCATGATGATAAAACTGTACCTTGCGTCACCGGATGGTGAGGTGAGCCCGGTTGCTTATGCCACCTCGACTAAAAATGTCAATTCCAAGCCTGAATCCAAATGTTAGCATTGGTAAATGCACAGCCATGCTCGCTGCATTATTGACGTAGACAGTGGTAACTCGTAATGCGTTTGTCATACCCGTAACTGGTAAAGTGCCGATGCTGCTCTGTGAGTTGTAGATGGGAGTCAAGTGCTACCACAATCTACAGGCAACGCAATGATTCCATGTCTCTCTTGGCGTGAAAAGCAGCTGGGTGTCGTGCAGAGGATTAAGGATGGGGTTGGGGACAGCCTTGCAGTCGCAGAGCGTCAGGCTGACAAATCGACACTTCTAGTTAAGCCTGTAGAGTGTGAATCACCTCTAAGTCACCATGACTTCTACCAAAGCTGGCAGTACCAGTGTAACTTCGCAGATCAATGAAAAAACATGGGTCCAGCTCCATAACTGGGCAGACTCGACGACGAAAGCATGGACCAAGCAAACCAAGGCAGAGATGAGACGTCAACACCGCTGTGAAAGCATGTCACGCCTGCGAGTCCTCAGGAAGAACAAGTTCCTTCAAATGCAAAATGAACGAGAACACCTTGAAGTACAAGTGAAAAAAAGTCTCGCAGCTTTGAACGAGAACTCGCTGAAATCAGAAGAATCACCATTAGAACTCTGTCACTCGATTCATCGTCTCGCCCTAGAGAGCGATTCTCTACGGACGGAGAATAACGTGTTGAGTGGGAAAATCCGTGAGTGTGAACGCTTCCAGTCCATCGTCCACGACGGCGCTTATGATATTTTCCCTGTCGTGCCAGAGGACAATTCCAGTTCACCAAGCATCTATGCTGCGAGTAAAATGTCGCCTTGGGTGCCCAGCTCAACTCGACATGAAGACGGATGGCGAGTCACGTTTCAAAATGGAGAACCTTCATTCCATTTCCACCCGTTCTCGAAAGCAGAATATGACGCTGCGTATGATAAGTTCGACACCAGACATACATCCGTTCCAGTCGTCGGATGTATGCTCGGTTGGACTGTGCACCAAGCTCCACTTACAAGGAGACTGACGGATAACGCTCTCATCGGACACGTCCGACTGTCCACGCGTGTGCATTGTTCATTTGATGAAGCTGATGTTGCTATTTCTCCGGCAAAACTCAATGAATGGCCTCTTCTGGTCACCCCACCCAACTGGAGTGACACTCAGCGTGCTAATGTCAACATCCAAGTGCTACAATCGGTTGCGATTGACTCCCACGTGATGGTCTGCAACATTCCGGGTCCTATTCACTGGCGCTACTTTCAGTTTGGACGCCGTCAGCTCAAGCGGGAAGCGGATGGAAAACGTTCACTCACTTTCGGTATTATCATTGCCGACTCGGAGGAGAATGCGCGAAGCCGAACTATTGAAGAACCTCAACCGGACGTGAAGTGGGTCGACGAGGGCGGTGCGTTCATGAAGATCACTGAAGTTGATGACACCACAATTGATGTCAATTGCAATGCGTGGGTCCATTGTGAAAATGAGTTACACGCCCGACATCTTTTCATCCGCTGGGCACAATTCGCATGCTGTTGGTCACAAGGTATCATGTCTTCAAACTTGATCGAAGGAGAATGCTGATCTCAAGAAGTCCAATTTATCAGTTCCACGTCCTTTTCATTAGCTAATACTTTAGTTACCTTGCTAGAAGTCTTGACGGTGTGACGAGCTGTTCCCATCGAATTGCTTCGTGCCCCCACTCCATCAATAAATGTTGAGCATGTAACTCGTTCTTACAGCCAGTGCAGTTGTCATAGGTGACTTGTTACAAATTGAGTGATTCAAGCGAAGCCCTTCGACGGAAAACAGAGACAACTAACCAACACATTGTGTTCCTTTATATTTGCATAGTTTATAACGTAGAGTAGAGCTTCTAGTAGTTGGGAGAAGCGGTAGTTTCAGATCCACCTTCTCCAGGAACGACTGGTCATCTCACTCTCCATTTAGCAGAAAACAGAAAACATAGCAACTTGATTTCACGTTCTTGTTGAGGCTTCTTCTTTCCAACACAGCTTCCTCGTGGCAAGCCCGTACTACTTCAGGAAGATTTTCTTCCGGTGTACGTGGCACCATATTGTGACATGACTTCCAGAGTGGACTCGTCGATCTGCGCAAGTATCATGTAGGCAGCACCTTCACAAACCCAAAGTACTTGATCACGAGAATCTTCAGCTTCTCGATTTTGTTTGTTGGCTTTGGAGTCGGGAATCACCATGACATAAGTGATGATCCGTCTTCCTTCTCAATCTGGACTGTGTCTGCGATGCATCATCGTCAAATGGCGCAAGTGCATTCCTCGCGAGTACTGTGGCGTGTTCGACACAATCACAACAGTATCCTCATCCACCTCCTGCAGTTTCAGCGAAGTACAATTTGCTCTATGTACGCGAGGACACTGCTCCGGTGTAGTCAAGACCGGCCACGACTCTGCTTCCAGCATGTCCATCGTAGCATCGGATGTTCCAGACGCACAATGGATCAGCTTGGAAAATCGTACTCGGGTTACCATCCACTTCCCGTTGGTATGTCGAACCAGCGGAACTCGCTCGACCTGCCAGCCCAACAATGTTCCAACATTTTTAAACCCTGCCAAGTTGTCCGTCTTCATCACTTGATCATAGCGCTGCACGATTGCAACACTTTCCTTTTTCGAGAACGGGTGGAAATAGAACGATGGCTCTCCATTCGGGAATTTCACCCTCCAACTTTGTCCACGCTCACTCTCATCACTTTTAACTACTCGATTTCCTTCTGAGTAGATCACTTGCTGGAATTTATTATAGTTGGCCACAACTTCTCGAAGTGTATCATTCTCGACACGAAGTTCTTCTCCTTGTAGGATCAACTTTTGTAGCGTGTTAACTTGGTCTCCACTTGTATTTTAGCTATTATTACCATTTTTCTGTTTAAATTCAGCTAGACAACGTGCCACTTGACCCTCCAAGTGTTCATGTTGCGAGCGAAGTTGCGATTCCTCGCGGAGTCGAAATTGCACCATTTCCTCATGATGCAAACGCTGTTTGCGCTGCTTTTTCGATTCAGTTGGCGAGACGTCATCGACCAACTTCCATTCACGTTGGTTGCTTTTAGAACCTTTCTTGGACTGTACCGCTACGATCATTAGAGTTCTAGGAGAAATGAAGGGCTAGCTTAGCGGAATAGAGATTCTGACGCAAAGTGCGTTTGATCCGTATACTGTATACCGCTATACGGTATAAAATTCTTTAAAACCGTGGTTAAAGGTACGTTTTACTGAATAAAGTCAGAGTGGAGACCTGCAAAAAGTAACTCGATCACTCGTAAACTACGATGAAAAGATAGCTTTGATGCGTTTAAGACTCTATTTGCTATGAGTGGTTTTCCATGTCTAGACCGTTTGGCGTGAAATACTTTGATTCGTGTATGCACCTGGTTTCACGATGGAAATTGTCGTTTAGGTGCAACGAGTTGCTCCCATTGCATGACGAGGTGTCCGAAAGTGAAGAAGTGGCTTTGTGCACGCTTTTCACTTGACGGACACATCCAGTGATCAAAAGTGACGTCAACCGTTCTATCGTCGACTTCGGTTAACGTCAAGAAGCTGCCACCTTCGTTGACCCAGCGAGTATTACACGCAACTGTGGGCTCTGCATCTCGACTGCGTGCATTTGCTGCGGAGTCAACAACCACGAGTGCGTACTTGAGCACGCGCTGGCCGTCGACTAAATCCCATTTTGAACGTCGAACGAGTCCCATGTAGCGGTGGTTGACTGCTCCTGGTAGGCTGCGCACGATCACACTCGCACCTTCATCAAACTCCTGTACAGTCTGAACGCTCAAGTTTTCAGTGAAGCCAAGATTTCTGGATGTGACCAAGATTGGCCACACGTTTGTACCATCGTCCCTGATCATAGCGTCCTTCATTGCATCAATGGAGGAGCAAATGCGTTTCGAGTGTCTTGACCAACTGTAAAATGAATCGATCAAAGGTGTGTGATACACTGACCACCCGAGAAATTCCCCAGCCATCCGTAGCCGAGAAGCATCTACTGATAACATACTCTCCTGGAGATGAAGCGCTGAGTCGAATTCTTCATGTGAAAATGGATGAAAGAAGAAAGGCATCTCTCCACCAGGAAAATCGAGTCGGCGGCTGTCTGGCACTTGAACTACATCCCATTTGGACTGTATAAAGCGCACCGTGGCACTTTTCTTTATACGATTCTCTTCGGTAGGCGCCACGAGGTTAGTTCAAGAATTCTGGATTGTGCGATGAAGCTTGAGGTAGCACCCGATTCTCTCTTGAAGCTCAACGTTTTCGTTTCGTAGAGCTTCACGTTCAAGCACAAGCTGTTTCAGTCGGATGTGAATCTGGCTGCTTGTACTCGAAGGACAAGATTGACGCAACTCGTCAAGGCGAGTCGTTAATTTGCTCTCGAGAGTCCGATGTTCTTTGAGCATGCTATAACGCTCGATAGCCTTCCGGTCGCGAAAGCGATTCATCCGTTTCGAATGCAGCTTTGCTTTCCGTAGTTCCCGTAGATGTTTAGGCCACTTGCGCACTTCAGCACGGGTCGGCTCGAGGTCGAAGTCATCATCCCATTCTTGATAAAGTAGAGGAGTAGTGGCACTTGGAGTTGTCGAGGGCATTGGGATAACGTAAGAAGTTAAATCGAAACTGAGTCTGCAAACTAGCAACAGCTAGGATTACGACTGGAATTTTGTAAAGGAGAAAGTGTAAGCAAAGAGATGGTGCGAGAGGATGGTGGCTACTGTCAATCTGATGGCAACGCTGTACAACCATAACACAATAACTCTGCGGTAAATTTTAAATGTCATGCAACTCTGTCCTACTCAAATGTAAGAAATCTGGAGGGTGATACAAGCTGCTCCCAGCGAGTTACAGTATGACCGAACGTGATAAAGTGACTTTGTGCATGAATCTCGGTCGTACAGCACGTCCAATGAGTGAATTGAGCATGCACCTTTGTCTCATCGACCTCTGTGAGTGTCAAGAATGCGCCACCCTCGTCAATCCAATGAATACTCTGTTGACCAGGCTCAGCGTCACGGCTGCGCGAGTTCGCTGTCGAGTCAGCGATGGTGAAAGAGTACTTAAGAACGCGTTTACCATTGATCTCTCTCCATTTGCCGCATTTGACAAGACCCAGGTATCTAGTGGCGACACTACTGGGGAAATGGCGGACAATCACGTGAGACTCAGCATCAAACTGCTGTAGGACCTGGACGGTGATAGCATCCGTAAGACCCAAATTTCTGAATGTTGGTAAAATTGGCCATTCATTTGTGCCATCATCACGACACATCGCCTTCTCAACCGCAGCAATTGAGCACCGTAGAGTCTTAGAGTATCGGGACTGTCCAAGCAGCGAGTCACCGTGCTGTCGCTTTATTAGTGGCGCGTGAAATACTTCCTAACCAAGGAACTTCCCTGCAAATGTGAGACTTGAATTATCGCCCGTAAATCTGTCCTCCTGTCGTTTTAGGATCGATTCAAAAACTTCACGCGAGAACGGGTGGTAGAAGAACGGAAATTCCCCGTTCTGGAAATCCACCCAATGACCAGCCTGCTCCTTCACAGGTTTCCATTCTGCCTCCACACGACGCACGGTGACGTCGTCGCAGGTTGGCAGCAAATTAGGATGGATCGGTAACCTCAAGCTGGCTCGATGGTTTGCTGGAATCTTAAGTGCTGTGTGATTTCCTGCTGTAGCGCGATGTTTTCTTCTCTAAGCGACTCGCGCTCTAGAACAAGTTTGAATGGAGATACACCTCTGCAAACATCACTTTTTGTTAATCCGGATACAAGACGCTCCAGTTTCTCTTCGAGTTGCCGACGCTCCTCCTGCATGGTTTGGTATTTGGTAGCTTTTCTGTTACGGTACCGTGCCATCCGCTTAGAGTGAAGTTCCAGTTTGCGTTGGTCCTTGAGCTCTTGAGGCCACTTTCGTACCGAAGCTCGCGTCGGCTCAACGAATCCCTTTGGAGTAATTGCGGTCTCGATGCATTCTTCCAACACGTATTCTTCACTGTTGCTAACCTCAGCAAGAAATAGGGACAACTCAGAAGCTGTGAGTGACCATGTTTACGTAGAACGAAAGTGGACATTCGGCAAAGCTGTACTTTCCTTCGTCTGCGATGATTACCGATGTTAGCCTTTCACAACGGGAGCGTAAACGTACGCTAACTGGATTTCATAATTGAGACTTAAGACTACCATGGTAGAGTCGTCTATCTAGTTGTGGTTGGTTGGCATGTGCATAATGACAACAACAGTTTTGTAGTGTTGATTGAGAACAGTACAACACTATAAAGTAGTGTTTGTTGTACATATTGCACCGTCGTCACGTTCTGATCCTCATCGGCAGGCTGTATGATACTGCCTGTCAGATACAGTGTATCGAGGTTTGTGGTGAGCGCTGCACCTCAATCTGCTGTTGTGTGGTTGTTGTTGGGTCAATAGGAGACATTCTGACAAAACGTGAACAGCCAGTTCAACAGGTGGTAATTCCTGCTCAGAATTTGAGATCTGTCAGACATTCAGCACGAGAAACAACTCATCGCCTCTACTCCACAAAGTTACAACAAGTACAATGTGAGTGATCTACGATCACACAGTACACATAGATACATCACTGATCACAACAACAAACGTCAATTATGTTCATGGTACGGATCAGAGTTGTGGTTAACTCTTTGAATGATGTAGAAGGAGAGTGTCCGTACCATTGCGCAAATCCTCGATCGCCAGGTTTCGTCTTGGCTGCGGCATAACAATCTAGACATCCGGTTCTGTAAACAGTGATCGCGTGAAATTTTGGTTCAATGACTAGGTCCGTGACAAATTCTGAACCCGAACCACTTAATCAAGATTATAGGGCGATAGTTTCCAGCACTATTCGACGGTATCAGTGCCAAGTCCACTCAGCTCAGCTCACGTCACCTCTGTGTAGCTGTCGATAACACTCTGCAGTCACACAGTCCAACTCGACGCATTCGTCACGATATTCATGTTGACATTGAGTCCAGTGGACTGCGCCGACGTGGCGCAGGATATCTCGATGGTATGGGCTTCCGAGGACAAGAAAGAACAGAAGCGGCGACAGCATCGCATTGAAATGGTTCAGTTTAGACGAAAGAGGAAGGCTAAGCAGGAAGGCTTACGTGGGGAGTGCAACCGCCTTGAGGAGCAAGTGAAACAAGCAGCATCTAAAGTGAAAGCACTGGCTGCTTGTACCAGCAACGGTAAAGACATAAACATGTTTGCTGACCCACTAGGCGACCTGTTTGTCGAAATTGAAGACCTTCGACTTCAGAACGTTGCTCTTCGAAAGGAGATTGATATCCATCGAAACTACCAGCAAGTTCTGGAGGAAATGACTGCAACTGAAGATGCGCAAGAAGAATCGATTCTACCACCGTCGCTTGATGAGCTTTCCAGTTGGCGTGTCCGTTTTCCTGGGAGTGAACCCTCTTTCCACTTCCATCCCTTCACCCGTGATGTTTTCTATGCAACCATGGACTCATGTTCGTTGGAATTAAATAACCCCCCGACTATAAGTCTCCGGGGCGAGTTTCTTGGATGGAATGTACGTCACGCGACAGTGTCTTCAGCTGGAGAGGACCATCCACTCGTTGCCAAGTCGCGGTTCACCAAACGTGTTCACAGCTCGTTGGTTGCAGTAGATGATGTCATGAGCAAAGAGGAGAGAGATTCGTGGCCTGTGATTGTGACTCCAATGAATTGGGGTGGTGTCACCCATGGACATGCTAGTACTCAAGTTCTGCAGGAGTTCGATGACAATTCGTGCGTACTAGTACATAATGTCCGTGGTCCTATCAATCTACGGTACATTTGCTTTGTTCAGCGTCATCGATGGACAGAACGAGAAAAAAAGCGCGTGATCACATATACCATGAAGATTGCTGACTCGGAAGCCAACAAGCGGAGCCGTTCTGCAGAGGCAAATGATGAAGAGGTGCAGTGGATCACTGAAGGTGGAGCTGTGCTCTCTATTATGGAAGTAGATGATCGAACAGTGGACGCCGTGTACGATCATTGGGGTGGATGCGAAAGCGCATTGCATGCACAATATCTATTTGTTCAGTGGGCTCAATACGCGCTTCGCTGGGAACAAATGGTGGTTCCGTCTAAGCTCCTTCCAGCCTAACCAAACGTTGTGACTGTATTTGTAAGATAATCTAACATCTATTTTGCCATGTAACTTTCTAAATTCCTGGTCACCTTTAGTACCATGATTCACAGCACAGCCAAGAAATACTCAAATGCTAGTAGCACGTAGAACTGTAGAGCGAAGGAGCAAATGATGTTACGTTGTAATCGACTATTGTCAATAGTGTAGGTCTGTCGATTAAATTGTAGCTGGTGATTGCGTGAATTCTTTAGTCAGCTACAACTCACGCAATGACATCGCCTCCAACAAATGATCGCTCGACGAAGTTGACGGTGAATCGGAACAGAAGCACAAATCGAAGGGGTTGGGAGCCCTGCCAGCTCTTCGTTTCATAATAAAATGATGGGGAAATCTACACGCCGCCCTACCTAGGTCGGTGGTGAACCCTCTTTGGGCTCATTGTTCCTGCAAGAGAGTTTGATCCTGAATTACACGTGATGATGTACAACATCCTGGCACGAAGACTTTTCGCTACGTATTTGTAGCACAATGGGCTCGCAAACGGGAAAAAGAAGATAGGATGAACATAAGGACCAACAAGTACATCGTTTCAATTCCATATGGTGTGTGCTATACCGACGAGGTTCTGTAGCCTATGATCGCGTGAAATGCAAACCACGCAAACAGTGATCGCTAATACGTGTAGTCACGTATTCTATTTGCTGCAGAACCTGTCGAGTCTGGCCACTAGAACTCACGTCATTTGGTCCGGTCGACTACCATTCACAATTCATTTCATCTAGACTAACCACAGCAACTAGCAACTAACTCAAGATGACGGGGTCATGCAAGATCACCCAGAACAGTTCGGATTCAGCAAGCGGCAAAGTTGAGAAGCAAGACGTAAAAGCAGACAAGGTTTTCCAAAGGGTGTTGAGACTCCAGAAACATCGTGTCAACATGGTGGAATACCGACTGAAAAAAAAGAAGATTCATAACTCCCTGCAAACCGAGCACTATCATCTTGAACGTGTCATGAAGAAATACCTGAAGATGATGCAGAACGAAGTATCCAACAATTGCGCGTACGGAAGTGGTATTTATGAGAAACTACGAGACCTTATCGTGGAAAAAGAAGCACTTCAGACGCAAAATACGGCACTTTATCGAGAAATTAAGAGGCATGAGATGTTCCGCAAAGTCTCCTCGAGTTTCTACCAAGGTACTCCCGAGACGGATACACCGCTTCTCCCAGTGAGCGATGACGACAAAGGCTGGTGGGTCCAATTTTCAAATGCCTCACCGTCATTCTACTTTCATCCATACTCACTAGAACAAGTAAATACCACGGCCAATCCACTTGACCCTGAGTTTACTGCGAATTCGCCCATTACATCAAAGGCCGGTACTTTTCTAGGGTGGAGTATTCGTCGACACCTGAGCCGTTCAGAGGATCTGGACAATAAGATGGTATCTCGTGTACAAGTGACCAAACGGGTATTTAATTCTCTTGAAACAGCATTCAAAGTTGTGGTAATGAGAGAAAAAGAGTTGCGTCCACTGCTCATGACGCCAATCGACTGGAACTTCACAAAGCAAAACGAGATATCGGTCCAAGTTTTACAGGAAATTGATGCGTGTACACGTATAATGGTTAAAGACATTCCTGGCCAGAAAAATGTGCGCTATATGTTTCTTGCACGAACGGCGGAGTGGAAGCTTCAAGATGGCAAACGCAAAATGGGTTGTAGCATGATGACACTTGACTCGGAGGCCAACAAGCTTAGTCGTGACGCGGAAATGATTCAAAACGATGTGGAGTGGATAACTGAAAGCTGGGCATACCTCACACTCACTGAAGTTGATGACGGCAGTGTCGATGTACTTTATGAGCATTGTGCGGAATGCGAAAGCGAGTCACACGCAGGACTTCTGATGGCTCAGTGGGTGCAGTTTTTGGTGCGGTGGGAGCAGATTGTTGTGCCGTCCAACCTAGTCACTTGTTCGACATCGGACGGGAAATTCAGTTAAAGTGATAACGAAAGCAGCCAGCGTTATTGAGCTTCTGACAGCAGAAGAAAGTTTGAACTACGCTTCCAATTAATCACCCGTGATGACAACGTAGATCAGCTCGGCTATATCGCTAACACGATGTATTCCTAGACTAATGCTGTTAACCTTGGGTCATAAAGGCTTCCCAGTGATCGTTCTCATATCGTTGGCGAGGCAACTTTTGTTCTTCCATACAACAATATGAATCACTATTCTCTGTTCGAGCCTCGGTGAAACGCGTGCATCATGCCATCATCAATTCCACCAGGAAACCGCATCAGTTGCATTTTGAGCCTTTCCAACGTTCTTTTGTTGCCAGCAAATTCTAGCTGAGCAAGTTAGTGATAAGAGACAGCAACGCACCAGAGGGTAGAGTGGCTACCCCACTTACTGTGAGGGCAGGAGTTGCGCACACACAAGTGTACAGACTCCTTTGCATATGTATTGCTAACAGCAGATGAGCACGAACAAGATGGTGCGTCAAGTCGTGTTGATGCTCGAAAAGAGGTCAATCAAACTGACGAATCCGTCATTGCCTA
>PCFV01000850.1:0-12628 GCA_002812785.1 Phytophthora litchii
TGCCATTGTTGACAATTCGTACTCTCTAGTATATGACAAATTAGGGGTAACGGACATGACTAAGAAGCCCATACTCGAACGCCTTTACATTGTCATAATCCATGTTATTAGTACTATAAAGAGATCATTTGTACAGCTACAATGTAGCCATATCTAGGTGGATACTAATAGCAGTTGCGCTATGAAGATCCGACCGTTTCACGACTAGAAATCTGTGGCCCAGATCGTCGAGAGCTCAATGCTGGTGTAAGCTGTTAAAGGCTTGGAGAAGTCCACGATGTTGTCGGCGATTTTCAAGGTTTCCACGCCGCTGTGTTCCATAGCGCTGTGAACGGTTACCATGGGCAGAAAATGCAGGATGTTGCTCAAATCTGCGTGCAGTTTCTTCCGTGTTGACTGCAACTAGCATTCCACTACGGGCACCTGCGACGGCTCCAAGTCGCGACGATGGTGGGATGTAACATGCCTCCAAGAGCAAGCCACGGGCTCATCTGGCGTCGTCCCGGGTCGACAAGCACCCGTTCTTCGATCGGCTTGCAACCCGATATTCGCTCCATGCACTTCACATTGCAATTCACCAAGTCGTGAACAAGTCACTTCAACTTCGTTATGCTGCGTCGGTGGTTCATCAAGAATCGAGTATTATCGCCACTTGGTCCAGCTGGTCTAGCACTGATCGCAGGAGCTGCACTTGTCGCTGCCTACATCTCCACCCGATCGAGTGGAATTGTCGTCGAGGAGTCTCAAGAGGAGAAGCCACATGACACACCAAAGGTGGTGCCGTATCTGAAATCCAAGATCCCGATCATTGGTAACATGCTGGAGCTGGCTGGTAATGCCCATCGCTTCCACGACTGGATGGCAGACCAGTGCATCGCTCATCATGGCGTGTTCAAGTTATATCTTCCTGGACAGAGTGACATGCTCGTTACTGCTGTGCCGGAGCACTACGAGCATGTGGTGAAGACGCAGTTTGAGAACTTTAGCAAAGGCCATCAACAGTACGACATGTTTGTTGATTTGATGGGTCACAGTGTCTTGATCATTGAAGGCGAGCGCTGGAAGTACCATCGTCGTCTACTCGTTCGGCTTTTCAGTACTCGAGCACTGCGTGAACACATGACACCTGTGATTCAGAGACACACTGTACTGCTGCAAAAGGTGTTGCTCAAAGCTGCAGTGGCTAAGAAACCTGTGGATCTTTACATGCTCATGCACCGCTTCACTTTCAAAGCGTTCGCGGAGATGGTCTTTAATAACAAGTTGGACGCTATTGATTCCGAGCACGAGCATCAATTCGAACAAGCTTTTGACGAAGCTCAGTCCATTGTAGCTGGTCGGTTGCAACAACCCGTGTGGTTCTGGAAACTCAAACGCTGGATGAATATCGGAGAGGAGCGCAAACTCCGTCAAGATGTTACACTCATTGACGAATTCATCATGAAAATCATCTCCACTGCAATTGAGACTCGACGTCAACGTCAAGAAGATATGAAGGCAGGGAACCCCGTCCAGAAAGCTGATAATGACATTGTATCCATTGTGCTGGAGTGCATGGAGCAAGATGGTGACATGGTCTCACCTATCGATGTTCGCAACATCGCAGTCGCTGCACTGGGTGCAGGTCGCGACACTTCTGCCGATGCCATGAGCTGGTTAATGCATACATTGACACTGCACCCTCACGTGGAGAACAAACTTCGTGCTGAGATTCTGGAAAAGCTGCCAAAGTTCATCACGAGCTCGACTTACGTGCCGTCAATGGATGAAGTGCAAGGATTAGTGTATCTCGAAGCGACAATTCGTGAGCTCTTGCGACTGCAGACTCCGGTACCGTTCACGATGAGGGAGTGCATCCACGACACAGTCTTCTCAGACGGCACCTTTGTGCCTAAGGGAACGAATGTAGGCATGTGTCACTTCGGAGCTGCTAGACGCACAGAGGTGTGGGGTCCTGATGCCACGGAATTCAAGCCTGAACGCTTTATTGACTCGCTAACGGGTAAATTGCTACACACTCCGGCGGCAAAGTTTAATGCTTTCAGTGGCGGTCAACGCGTGTGTGTCGGTAAGGCTTTGGCCATGTTGGAGATGAAATTGGTCATCGCAACACTCGTCGGTCGCTTCCACTTCACGGAAGTTCCAGGCCAAAATGTGCACTATGCCATGGGAATCACCATCGGCATGAAGAATTCCCTCTTGATGAACGTCCAACCGGTGACCAGAGGACCACCTGCAGCTTGAGAAGCGATGCACTTTTGTATTTACGAAGTGATGTAGCGTACGATATCTTGTAATGAACACATCTACTCCATCCAACTACACTACACATCCATTACTTCCGCTCACCTTGTCGCATTATCATTGTCGTCTCCTGTGTCTGCGCGTATGTGTATTCGGCTTGAATATTCAGTTCGTATAACCTCTGCTCCATTCTCTGAGCACGTCGTTCATTTCCGTACATTCTATCAACGGTGGATGTAGGAATGAAATCCTCATCATCTACGCTGATCCGGTGTCTCCAGGGCTTGATGGTATTCAAAGATGAGTCAACATCAGCTTCGGGACTCAAATCTGGTTCTTCGCTGTCCTCTATGGAACTGCGACGCAGTTCAGGCAGAGCTAATGCAATGGAGAACGGGTCGTCTTCGAAATCCAGTTGATACCCGCCCAAGCTTTGGTCTGTTGTGGAAGTCGTTGGCATGCCAGCAGATGTGTTGGTCTTCATATCTTCATTTCGTGCAGGTTCTACTTGGATCTCTGGTATCACCGATGAACATTGATTAAGGTAGAACTCCGCAACCACTTGAAAACCCGGCTCTGCTGGACGTACGTGGATTGTAGTCACTGCCTCACGCACACAACTTGGACAGCAGTCAACTTTAGTGCATGGTTGACTGGCACCCTGGAAAACTCGTTGTTTGACACCTCGAGTGCAATTAGAACAAACGGTGCCTGTGCAGACAAAGCACGTGACTAGATATGTTCCGAACAAGTTTGCACGACCGAGGAACGACGCGCGTTTGCAGCACATGTAGCACACCGACTGCCTCTGAATATTGTCGAGGTCGTGAAGTCTGCTACGATTGCGACGTGCCAAAAGCGTGAGCTTCTTGGCCTCCCCAATTCCCACACCATTAAGAAGTCCGACCATAATAGACGTCGTAGCAGCAGACACCAGCCCTTTGAGCATTCTCACCTTCTTACTAAGATCAAAGATGCCACGCACCGTCACCTTTAACACTCCTGGTTGTGGTTCTCGAAACAAACAGGCAAAGTACATTTTCGCTCGAGAGATTCCATGAGCTGCGAACGGTGGACATTGAGCAACGTGGACTCCATGTAGCACCAAATATCCATAGCGTTCGCCTCGATCATCAATTTCTACTCCTGTAGCCTTAAGGTAACACACGTCCACTTGGTCTAGCACGGGTGGTAGTTTTGGTAGAGCCCAGATCAAATCTGCTGTATGAAACGGGTCTTCAATCGTAGCAGACTCCACTGTACCAAGCCAGACACAGTCCTTCGGTGGATCCTTGTACGAGAACCCCGTGATTAAATCTCCTTGAGATAAAGCAGTCATCCCGAACATCATGTCCTCAATAGTTCCATTCACGAACCCGTCACAGATCATGCTTGTATAGCCCCGTTCTACTGCTCGTTGAATCTCCGGGAGCTCTTCCTCCAGTGCCAATTCACGCAACGATCGACCTCTTTGGAACCGTCGATAGAACGTCAGATCCTTCTCCTTTTTCACCTGCTTCCACTCTCCTGCATGGAGAATCGAATCATTCCGAGCACGTCGTTCTGCATATCGAACGTCATCTCTCAACATGGAATCTACCCGACCACGAACTAATGTGGCATATCTCTGTCTATCAGCATCCGTAGCATGAAAACAACCTGGAGATAAAGGAACCCCCACAGGTCTCAGTTCTGGTCGAGCAGACGAATATGAACCAGAATTCATTGGGGACCTTGCGAGTTCTCGAGTGAGCGGTACTGAGCATGAGCTGGTGGTGGCGACACCAAAATATGACGCGAGATGTTGCACTGGACCAGTCTGGACTACGACATGGCAAACGAGCCACGTGTTGGAAGTTATGCTGGACTCGAAGATGACCACGACGGTGCAATGACTTCAACTAACATTGGTACCAACTCCATTTCTAGTTTTCACGTACTTATCGTTACTATCTACTGCTACCGCATGGACTTCTTCATGATCTCTTCGTTGGCCTTTGCTGTGATGTATGCTTCTTCAGCTGATGACTGAAGCTCCATCATCCACTCTAACATGCTGTTTGGTCTCCGTTTGGAAGAGATCACTTTGTACGTGGATGGATTCGCGAAATCGTCACTGTCGACTTGGTAGCTGTCACTCCACCCCTTCATACCGCTTGACGTTGATTCCTCTGTCACGTCGCCCAGTGCAGCATGTTCCTTCAGCAAGTCAGCAGACAGCGGTTCAGGTTCTTCTTCCATGTCGTCGTACACACTGGGATTGAGTCCAAAGTCGCTAGAGTTCAGGTCGCTTAGCGTTCCTGAGAAACTTACATCCAAGTCGAAACTTGCACAGCTATCATCAATCGTCGAGTTGGTAACACCTACCGATGAGTTCGCTTCAGACAGGAGCGACGTAGCTTCGACTTTTCCAGTCTCGTTACCACGTGCTACTGTCTCCTGCTGAGTTTGTCGAGTAGAAGCTTCCAACGAAAGTGTCGACAGCGTTGCTGCCACTGCTGAACGACTAGAAGATGACGAACACGAAGTCGTTCGCTTCTTGCTGTAGAATTCCGCTATGACAAGAAACTCTGGGCCACCAAGTCGCACCCCAGTGATGCATTTTGCCTGCTGAGAGCAAGTCGCACAGCACACAACTTCACGACTTGGGTGTTTGGTTCCGGTGAACATCCGCTTGTCTTTGAGTTTGCAATTCTTGCAAATGGGAACTCCACAGACGTCACACGAGCGCAAACGCACACCGGACAGCACGCTCTTCTTCTTGCGAATGCACATGGAGCACACATTTTTCTTCGTGAATGCCTTGAACTGCATGCGTTCTTCATAGTTTCTATATGCCAACAACGTGAGCTTCTTCGCTTCACCGCAATTCACACTTCGTAGAAGTCCATCTATGACAGACGTCGTAGCGTGTGGTAGCACTAGTTTGAGCAGTTCCCCACCGGCCAAATCGAAGATTCCTCGCCCCATTACATCTACATAACCCGGAGAGGTTTCCCGAAACAGGAACGAGAAGAACATCTTGGCACGCAAAACTTTCGTCTTGCGATAGTCGAAGGGTGGACACTCTGGTATGTCCACTGAATGCAAGACCAGATAGCCGTATCGATTCCCTTTTCCATCTCTTCCAACTCCCGTAGCTTTGAGATAACAAACATCTCTTGGATTGAGGATCGGCATCTTGGTTAGAACCCAGAAAATCTCTGCTGAATGCAACGGGTCTTCTACTGTTGATCTCTCTACAACATTAAGCAGCACAGCATCTTGAGGAGGTGCAACGAACGACAAACCCGTGATCATCTCCTCCTGCGTCGTACCACTGAGCCCATAGAGCATGTCTTCTATCGTCCCGTTCACAGATCCATTGGCCAACATGCTTGGATTACCCCGTTCTACTGCTATAGCTGCTTCGGGAAAGTCCTCTTCTGCTGCCACCTCTTGTCTCGATCGACCTCGAGTGCGTCGTTGGTAGACTTTCAAATCCCCAATGCGACGAAAGAACTTCCACTCTGTCTGTTGCACCATGGGGTGTTGTTGTGCTCGTCGTTCCACATAGCGGTACTCATCGGCCAGCATCGAGTTCACTCTTCGTTGCACAATTTCACAGTATTCCTGACGCTTGGAAGTAGAGACTTGGACGTTGCCAAAGTAGCCCGCAGGCAGTGGGAAGCGCATGGTGGGCACGAAATCCGGATGCAGCTCGTCGTCGCTGCGTGCGACTCGAAAACTGGCACTTGGACTCGGGGGCATTCGTGAAACTTCTCGACTGATCGGAGACGATGCAAAGGAGCTAGTGCATTAGCGTCGATCTCTGATCGTCGTCGAGTCACATGTTGAAGCGAGTCAGCTCAGTCTCCCACGTTCTAGACAGCACGAACCCACCCAGCTCTGCCGGTCGAACAGGATCGTCTGAAACACGGTGCTGCGGAGCCATGTATGGACTTGGTATCTGCTATTATGGCACGAACAGTACGCTGCAAGGAACCACGCGTCAGTGGATATCAGCCAAGGCTGTCGCTGTCTGCAGCCACGTGCCTCATGCCAGTTTGACGTTTTCCTACGCCAAACTCTTCCTCGTAGGAATTTAGCACCGCTAACTGCGATCACACAACTCACAAAGATGTTACGAGATCCGTGGAAGAGCGAGATCAATCATGACGATGTCAGCACCAGATGCAAAGTTACTAGCAAGTCATGAGCACCTAATGATAGCACTAGCTAGTTGGGACTATAACGCCAGCAGAGCTGGTAGTCTCAGTGATTTGAACCACACGTCTGTGAGGGCTCTGCCGTCTACAGGTACCTTCTGATGCGTATGGACTGCTTATCGTCCAGGGCAGTCCTCCACCCAGGTGAAAAAGCGAAGTGACTAGCAAGTACAGAGAAGTTTGCGTTCACAAGGAGCGTTTTCGAAGCCCTGGATATTTGGTTTGGTGTCTACATGTTTTACCAATGTGCGCTCTCCAGTAAGTTGGGAGCGTGACCACAAGGCACACGAACTATGGTGATAACTCGAAAAATTAAGGGTTCATTGGTGACATCCCCAACGACAAATGCCATGGCAGTTGCAGCACCAGAAATCTCGCTTCACGTACAGCGATGGAGGCGAAATATTCATCATGTAGATAGGTAACTAAAAGTACACAGAACAAAGTTGAAGTCTTGAATTCATGACAAACACGTTAACTCGCTATGAAAATGCTCTGCAAGTGGTTGCCTGAATCATAGACCGGGGTACAAGCCGAGGAAACCTGGGGTTGGCTCGCCCTGCACCTCACCGAAGTACAATGTGAACGTCTGCTTCAATTCCTCCACCTTCTTGCGGTCCTCCATGAACAGCGGGAAGCCAGCCATGTTGGCCTCCGGGATATCCCAAGGTTTGTCCGTGTTGATGTCTGTGCGCACACTCGGCGCCACTGTCGTCGACTGCACCTCATCCGACAGAGCCCAGTTCATGAACAATTTTGCGGCAGCTGGGTGCTTGGCCTTAGCCAAAATGGCAGCACGCTGATCCCACGCGATGTACTCGGTGTTGTTGCCAACCTCAACGTTGGTACTAATGTCGGTGCCCATACCTATCACCTCCTCTCCAGCAGCTACCCGTTCCGCTGCAACGTTCGACCCACGGTGGAAAGCGATACTTTGGTTAGCCAGCTTGGCCACCCAATCCCAACCGTACAGCTCAACGTATCGAGTGTACAGATAGAGCACAGCATCGTCGTCGTTGGGGTAAGACGAGGCGATCTTGCCAGCCCATTGCGAATCCGTCAGGTTTTCCAGTGAAAGAGGTGCAGCGAGTCCATCAAGACTAGTAACGTTGTAGCTCGTGTAGAAAGAGTAGATGGTGTATGCCGTCCAAGCACCGTCATTGTCCTTCAATGATGCGTGAATGTTGGAGAACCCCTTCGGCTTGTATTGGAGAAGTTTGCCTTCGTCTGCCCAGCGAGTGTAGTCCTGTAGAGTCTGCAGCGCTACTACATCGGGCACCAGCGTATCAGTCTCCAGCTGGTTGTCAATACGCACGTCGTGGTACTTGCTGTAGTCGACGACTAGCGTGAAGTTAATTTCTGGGAATCGCTCTTCGAAAGCGTCGCGCAGACTGTCCTGCTGAGTGGGCGTGTCACCTCCGTGATACAATACGAGCTTGCCTCCTTCAGCTACAGCCTCAGCGTAAAGGTCGTCAATGGACTTGGTCTCCTCCTGGACCTTGCCCAATGCACTGGATGAAAGCAGGGCAAAAGTAATAACAAGCGGAGTGAAGAGCTGCATGGAGTTTCTTGGGTTTAAGACGGATAGAGCGAATTCGAGAATGACAACCGATTAACGAGGCGCACAGCAAAATGTTCAAGAGGAGTTGAGTCTGAAGGTCGCAGGTGTAACCCACAGTATGGCACCGGCACCGTTACAGGTAGTTTTTCATGTTTGCCTGCATCACAATTTCTCAGCGATTGTTGATGGGACGCACTCCACAGCTAGTAAACGGCTCTTGTATACGCGTGACTAGACGAACCGGATACTGCAACAGCGAACGAAAAAGCGACAATGTTCACTTGATGTGCTCATTTCACCCAGAGTAGTGTGAACAAAGTGGTAGCGTCAAATTTAGTTCTGCGCGTAAATCAAAAGGTGCCTACTGATAACGTGGGAAACATTGAAAAGATTGCGTAATTCCAAAAATCCACACAAACTACCATTTGAGGTACTGTACTGCTGTTGTACATCCTCAATTTCAACATGCAATTGCATTGACGATGTGCTGAGAACAGACTAGCGAGAGCTTTCGCTAATGTTGCGTGTTAGATATGGCGCGTTGCTGATTGGCATCCCATGTGTGAAATTCGATATCGCGTAAACAGAAAACGAATATACCGTATCGCTCAAGTCCTAAACGAGCGATGAATAGGGTAATGACGTAATCCAGTGGGTAAGATTTATTTTTAAAATGCTACCGATTAGCGTAAAATTTTTTTAGTCACGGCGGGAATCGAACCTGTCTCCATCCGCACAAAACACTGCTCTTGTCGCTTGAGCTACGTGTCCAAGCTCGCTTGGTTCCTTCACATTTTTCTACAAGTAAAGATTAACGTGTATTACAGATATTGTATAGTTTTGCCCTACATGCCATCTAAATCGTTTAAGGTAAAGTACCGCATTTCCCCTATCGTAAGCGAAATTTTCTCCTAAGCAAATTCCAATTTTAGCCAATGAAGGTAGTTTATTATAACCAAATGGTCTATACCTTCGGTAAACAGCGTGGACCTGGATGTGCCATTCATTCATAATAGAATCCCCAATGGGTAGAACTCGCACAACTGGCAGTGAAAAAGACAAAGCGCTACACTCAGATTGTTGTTGACTACACTCACAAGCACCTTATTTTAGACTATCTCGCGGCTAAACACAATATGAATGTGGCTATCACATACTTCTATCCTTCTTGTAATGAGGACGATAAGGTTCGCAAACTGAAGTAATTTTAGAAATGGCAGCAGTACGAAGAGCATAGTTTATTATATTATAATAGCGGTGTGTGAAAATGGTAAAAGCCATATCAAGAATCTTCGTTTTCGTGGGTAAGGGACTATTCTTTCAATTGGTATTGTGGTGTGGATCAATTCTCTACGAAAATAGGGGTGCCATCTTTCCTCTCAGATGCAGAAATGTAAGGCATTTGAAGTTGTAGCAGTCGAAGGCTTCACACGTAGTACCACATTCATGGAGACAGAGGTTTATGCGACGGCATAAACTTCCAATTCGTGCGCAAACTTGCCAGGGCCCAGACACCAGAGGGCGGAAGCCAAGGCAACTTTAGTGCTGTAGTAAGGGCTGCCATCGTGGAATATGGAATCACAAAAGTATTCAACGTTGATCTAACTGGAATGCGGTGTGAGTGAAATGTAGTGACAAGGACAAAACGCGAGATACAGTAATAGTGGCATAGAAACAAGTATGCTCCAATCGTAAATTTCGAAACTCGCGTCACTAAACACAAGCATATGCGAGTAGAGAACGACTCAATTCGCCATAGTTTTAGTGTGCGTTTGTGGAAGGATATTTGATCTTCAGGATTTTTATGCCCGCCTGACTTATGGAATTGGGGAGGCTTGTCAGAAATTGTTGACCGCCGTGTACGTTCACTCACCTGTACCCAGGAATGTCGACCAACGGAGGGGTACTTCGATCATCTGCTGGCGTTGAACTTGGTGTACGAGGTTGCACTCTCCCGAGGACGGTAAAATGCCTTAGGTAGAGGCCTCACTAAACAAAATCCTCTTGCATACTAAATTCATCTCCCTCTACTCAACAACAAAACTGTTTAACCTTGAAGTAGGGAAGATATCGGTCGTTTCAACGGCAAAACATTTGGACCTCTCCCGAATTACTGATGCTTCTCGCCGTCGTCAGAGCTTGATCCTGATTCTCACCCACCGCTGAATAAATGATTTGTGTACGCGGTCTCAGAAATATAAATACGACTGATCAATACATATGGCGATATTCTCGACGACGCAGATGGGTGGGTTTCAAATGTTGTCATTCTTGTCTTGTCTGTATTCCTAAAGTATCGGTGTCCGAATGTATTTTACACATATGTGCCAGTAGTGAGTCACTATCTGAGTGAAAACAGTGTTTCTGGTTCATTTTTCATTCATATACTAACTGTATTGATCAGCAAGCACAGAGCGGATCAACATGACATTTTCTGTCGAGTCAAGACCGCTGCAACGTTAACATTCGCCTGTGTACTCACCAGATTTGCGGAACGAGGCCTCCTTAGTGCACCTTAACCAGCAACCTGCATATTCAACAAGACAACAAGGAGAGCGTCCTAGGGCACTTCAGTTAAGAAAGTGGAACCAGAGATCCAAATGATAAAGCAAATGACAGCCAGGCTTTGATTTATCTCAAACAACACAAGTCCTCCCTCTACAGAATAAACCTTGCATTTGGTATTATTTCTTCGATCCAGTGCTCTTCTCCCCGTAGCCACGGTTCATCCGTTCCCGTTTCAGCTCTAGTTTCAGTACAGCTCCACCGTTCGCTTCGCTGCGTTGTATCTGTGCACACCACATTCTCGTTCCAGTTTTTCTGTCTCACCGCATGACCGCAGTACACTCCGCCTGCTTCGTTCTAGCTGGTCGTCTTGTGCGTTCATCCGCCCGTTCGTCCGTTCGTACCGCATGTACGATTCCATGTCTGTCGAAACCCCGTTTATTTTATGGGGAGGAACCTACCCTGTATTCTCGTCACATTGTCCCACCTATCCGCACATGGTGACCGGCTCCATCTTCTCCAGGCGGCTTACGCCTCACCGCCTTCTCAGTATGCTGTCAATTTTGCCTATGCGCGTCAGAGGTTGCATAGGCCAACAAAGAATTGTCGGAAACAGATCTCCTGGGGAGGTTCTGCGACTTCGTTGGGAACTTGTGCTTGATTTGCATGTGGGAACCCCGCGCCTCATGCATCTAGCGATTGGCGTGAAAGCGAAGGCGCACGAATACAACAAAGGACACAACCACGATACAGTAGCGCTTTGCCACCATCAATGCAATGGTGCGAGAGCACCAGCAGTTCGTGGTGCAGACAGCAGATCTTCAGCAACAACCGACGACTCATCTCAAAGCACATCTGAGCCCGATAACCGCTAGCACTGTGCGGAAGGTATCAAGATGCCAACGTTCGCTGGTAGAAAGAGGACGATGTAGTTGATTTCATGTTTAGAGCGACGTTCTACTTCTAATACAAGAACAGCAAGTACGAAGGCGAAGCGCCTCAACAACGTCTAATATCACCTCTGGTTGCCAACATAAAAGGGTCATCTGCTGCATGTTTTCTCGAGTACGTTCACACAACGGTAACTTCTTACACAGTTTGAGAAGCTGTTGGCAGCTGAGTTTACGGCGCCAGATCGCCAAGAGCATCTTTGCGACCATCTACTGCGACTGCACCAGAAGATCTTCTCGTGCGTGGAAAACTATGTGTCGACATTCCGTGCCATCATCTGTAAGGTTCAAGACATGTTCACGATTAACAATGTCATGAATTTCCAGAAGGGGCTGTTGGTTGAGGTTCAGCAAGAGGTCAAGCTGCGCCAATTCCGTTATACTACCGATACCATCTCCTTTGAACCCCTGTATGACCCCATGCATTATGCTACTATCCGCAAGGATGGTCGTGGTAATATGGAGTGCGTCACCAAAGTGAACAAACGCGAGTGTGACATCAAGCACGTGAGCTTTGGCAGACACAACTCAAGGTGATTCACAATTGCAACCAGCCAGGATGTGCCTAAAACAATTCTCGTGCTTAGAGATTTCACGATGTTGTTCCATATACATAGGGGTGACGGTACTACCAACTTTAATTTCATGTTTTCGGCGGCTTCAACTTGCGCGGCACCAAGGCTCACTCAAGTCGGAGTTAACGCGGTGATCCGCAGGTACAGATCAAGACCCTTACTACATCAATACCCGCCTGCATACTCATCAGGTTTACGGAACGAGATCGCCTCAGTGCACCTCAGCCAACCACCAGCATATTCAACAAGGCAACAAGGAGACTCCAGGTAAGCCAGAGGAACCAGAGAACCCAACGAAAAGGCAAATGACAGTCAGTCTTTGATATATCTCAAACAGCACAAGTCCCCACTTCACTGAGCCTTACACTATCATTGACGATGTTCTGATGGTATATGGTTAATCCACAGGGCAAATTCATAAACATTGTTATAAATTATCCATATTTTGTCAAATAAGCACTCAAGAAAAGAAGTGCGTCCTTTGCGCAGCTAAATCGCTGCTAAATGGACGAGCTTTCGGAAGATGTTCTATCCAATAACCCCCTGCAATTCAATACAATACAACCTCGTATCAGGTGGGTGCGG